>VZTH01000544.1:82296-160497 GCA_013397815.1 Aleadryas rufinucha
TTTGTTAGAGTCGGTTTCAGAGTCACAGCACCCCACCCAGAGCACCCCCGGAACAGACAGAAATGGTCTGAGCAGAACTCATTTCATGTCACTAATTCATACATAAGTTTTCATTCCCTGGAAAGGGCAGGAACCCTGTGCAGCTGATAATTTGTGACTGAAACTGTGATTTATTTCCTTGCTACAGTATTTTGAGGATTAGGGAGTTATAAACAATATTATTAGCACTGCTGTTCTCTGTTCCCGCTCTGAGTATTTTGGTACCAGAAGCAATTCTTACCATTATCACAAATTTTTATACAAGTGAAATCAACACTTGGTATCCTCCTATTTCTACGGGAGAACCTAGAAGCTCCATAAAGGAAATGAAATAATTTAGATTAATTACTAGATTAATTACTGCAGGCACCATAGGAATGCGGCATTTCAAATCCCCGTATTACGATTCATTAATGGTTTTTTTTCATGAAAACTGCAGAAAGAATAGATGTACTATACTTATATTATTCAGAAAGAGTCTTACACAAATTTGAGCTTGAAAAAAAATGACTAATTGTTAGTAGATATGTAGAAGTGTCAGAATAAAATACATCAATGATAAACTTGAGAAAGCAGACACTGGAAAAAAAGTGGCATGCACTTACAAAGAAATCATTCAATATCATTCCATTTTGAAAACAAATCAAATGGCTTTTTATAATTCTTTAAAAAAAAAGTCTCACCTTACTGTTTTGGACATTTTCATTTTCTTCAGGGGCTTGTCCTCCTGAAAGCTGTAGTCAAGAGAACGTCTCCCCCGAAAGTGATATGAAAATGCATTGAACTGTCCTCTGGTTCTACAGTCTGAAAACAGACAAGAAATTACACATGAACTACAGTAGATTTCAGCAGTTACAATATTAATACAGTTTTGCAGTGCTTTCTGAATTGGTGAAGGCAAGTCATACATTCAGTATGATCCCTCTGAAAATGGTTGATGGCAGATGAATATGTCTCAGTGATAGAACATTTAAGCTAGTTAGATGCAGAGAATGTGATTACCCACAGACCAGCTTTTTAGGGTGAAACAAAGGAATAAATACTATTTTAACAACATACATAGTGCTACTTTAACTATTCTTTTCAATTCTAAAATTTCCACTCTCTTGGCTTTTAATAATTTTCTGCTTTTCAAAAGGGGCAGCTACATCTGAAGAAAAACAATGACAGAAAAACCACTCTGTGGGTTCCTTATCTATCCCAGGCATTATTATTTGTTATTTTTGGCATCTGAAAGAGAACTTTTAATTAAATTCCAAATTCGCAGACATGCTTTATAGGTTGGCAAGTCCTATTTCCAAATCAGAGGTATTTGAAGGTATCACCAGACCCTAAAACTCTTTCCAACACAGAGTAAAAATCTCAAGTCTGAGAATGATCTATGACACAAATCTTCTCCTAAGATCCTACGAGGACGTCGTGACAGGATGAAATATGTCTTTCTTCCAAAACACTTTATTTAGCCTTCCAAACACAGTGAGTTTTTGGAAAGAGTCCCATTTAAAAAAGAAAAGGAAAACAAAATAAAAGTGCAACAGCACTTGATAGAGGAGACAATGAGAAAACAGAAGTTTTCTCATTTCTGTTCACAGAAGCTTTAAAGCTAAAAGTTATAATGGGCTGAAGCAGGAACAAACTGCATGATCAACTGCTAGAAGCAGTGTCTGCTAAAACAGAAGGGAAAAGCCTAAATACAGGATGCCATAGACATTTCTCAGCTAAGTCTAGTATTAGCAGAATGAGCCATGAAAGCAACTTAACACGGGAAGGAGTAATTTTCCATAATGTTTCTCTTCATTTGCACCCAAAGAAGTTAAATCAGAAAGTCAATAACATTTATAAAGTATTTTTCTGGAATTTACATTGAATACCTGAAGTATTACAACAAATTATTGCAAAGGTTTCAGGTCTATGAACACTGCTGAAATGAGCAACTAGAGAAACAAATGTAAGGTTTCTCTGATTACACAAAATTAGGTATCTTGGACTACTTTTAATTGTGTTGGATTTTTACTTAAATTACAATATTACAATTTCCCTGTTAAGAAAACCTTACATTTGTCTTAATGGCTTAATATAACTTAAGACATAAAAAAAGAAAAAGATGACTGACCAAAAAAAAAAAAATTCAGATCAAAACCAATATCTACGAGATCATTCTTGAACATAAGTTATCCACAATTCCCCTTCCCTTTTCTTTCCTTGCGGTTTATCCCATTCTTTAATAAATGCATTACTTTCCTCCTATAATAACAGCACCCAAGAATTACATGGTATTTACTGCCAACATATTGTTCATTCCTCATGTGTGTTCCGCTGTTTCCCACATAACCTCCTTGCCATCCACTCAGAAAGTAAACTCTTTCAGATGGGAACAGACCAATGTGTCTGTAAGGAACTCGGCATGAAGGCATTTTTGAACATCCTTAGACACTTCTATATTTAGTATGGTGAGAAAAAGGATCACACTGAAGGGTTCCTGAAGAAAGAACTAACTTTGGTCGGAGGAATTCTTTTCTTAAAGCAATGTGTTGCTTAAAGTTTTCCTGAGTGTCGCAAAATCTCTAGTAAATCTCTAGGAAGCAGTATGTGAAAGGTTTATGCAATCCTCCTTTGTTTAATAACCGCTATGGTCATCTTGCATAATACAGATTTTTTTTTTTTTTTTTTTTTTTTTTTTTTTTTGGTACAGTAACACAATGGCTCATTGTTTTTTTATTCCTAGGTTGTTTCTTAGAAACAAAGGTCTGGAATCTTGGGAAGGTTTTATCACCTTAGACTGGTAAATACGAGAACCACATGTTCAGTGACAGCTTTAAGTACACAGATCTGACTTTCTGTGTTTTTTAAAACTCAAATACGCCAACTTGCCATATTAACAGCTCTTGTTCTTGGTTTCTGTTTCAGGTACAACAGGGAGCAATGTCACTGCTGAGAGGTGCACGACAAAATGCTTTAGCTTTCAGAAAGCTTAAGCCAGAAATTTCTTCTTCTTTTTTTTTTTTTTTTTAAATTTTTTTTGAAAAATACCTTTGGAGTAGCAGTAAATAAAAAAAATAAGCCTGAAATTCTGCTTTTTTCAGCCTAACTGAAATGTCTCCAGATTAGCTATACCCATTCCAATTAATTTTCTGCAGAAAAACTGAATGTTAGAAAGCAACCTAAGAATTCTTTTTCTCTACGGACAGTTTTTCCTTCCAGAAGTTTGATACTGATACACTGAAAGTGTCAAGCTGATCCATTTACAGAATCACACAGAATCACAGAATAATTTATGTTGGAAAAGACCCCTGATATCATCAGATCCAACCTTTGACCAAACACCACCTTGTCAACTAGACCATGGCACTAAGTGCCACATCCAGTCATTTCTTGAACATTTCCAGGGATGATGACTCCACCACCACCTCCCTGGGCAGCGTGTTCCAATGTTTAACAACCCTTTCCATAAAGGAATTGGCATTTCCATTTGTATATGGAAGCCATGTCCACATCGTTAGAAAATCACGTGTTTCCCTCAAGGTTTTAAAAATGCAACTATATTGTGAATTGGATAATAAAAAACCTGTCAGAGAATTATTAAGCACTTTCAATTCTCTATGAATCGCTCCTCAAAATCTAGACCATGGAGAATTAATCTAAGAGTAGATTAAACAAAAGAACTTGAAAGACTGAGGAAATGTGAAGCAAAGCACATATATCTATTTGGTACTAGTTTGATTCTCCAAGATTTATTGTAGTGAATTAGGTTGCTATTACTACAAGCATTTGTATTAAGAACTGCCAGTGGGAGCAGTAAAAGGATGGAGAAACACTGAAAATATCTGACATAAAAAGATTTTTTTGAGTAGATGTTTTCACAAAGCAGCTACTTAAAAATTGCACAACATAGGAAAATGACTTTTCACATGAAATGAAGCCCTAACTCAAAATAGCTGGTTTTGTTATTGCCAAAATGGGCCAAAACCCTTCACGTTGCACTGCATCTCTTCATTTCTTCTGTTGAATAAGACTTTCTAACAGAAGATAAATTAAACAGTACCAAAAATGCAATGTGGTGGTCTAAAATCCAACAGTAGTCTGCTCAGATCAGAACAAGTGTATTTTGTATAAAGATTACTTAAACATCTGAAAAGAAAAAGGTATAGAATGTAGAAGATGAAGTAACAACCCAAACTGTCATCTGCCAACTGATACACTGGGGAATTTTAAGAATAAAGATGTTTCCTGTAATTGACCTCAAAACTCACAGACTGAGCTAGGAGATCAGTCTGCTACCAGAACTAGAAGGTTCAGATGTTGCTGGGAAAGCAAATGTCCAATTTGTTAATATATATCGCTAACGATAGACTAAAGACATTTAAAAACATATCATGCTTTCATGATCTGAATAGGTCTTGGATGGTCTGCAGGGAGACAAAGGAGAAACATTAGGTTCTTGACACCAAAACAAAGCAAAGCCAACTTCTCCAGTGGAAAAATTAAATAGGACTAGTTAGGGTATTTTGAAGATCAATAACATGCAGCTTTTGGAATAAAAATTGGTAAGAAAAAGTAATTCAGACAGACTGAAAATCCATGGAAATTTTTAAAGTAAAGACCCTAAGAACTGTCCTGCCCACTAGACTGTGGACTGAACAGTGTTTTAGAAAGGCAGCAACAGTCCACAGCAAAGAAAGAAATCCTCCAGCTGCCTAGATTTGTGGAAATCACTGAGACACTTCAATTAGGATGCTTTCCTACCCATGTTGATTTCACAGTCAATGAACACTGACATAAGTCAAGATTGCAGCCTGACTGTCCTCTAGAGACATCTCTTTATTGCCAGCAGTTGGACTTTGACAGATTTGGCAACTCATTCAGGAGTTTGAATTTAAACAAAATAATTGAAGCCTGTGTTTTCCCTGTTGCTTTTCACCAGGGATGGCAACTTCTGGCATGAAACTCCTGGTAGCAAAGACAAAGCTATGTCATACATTGTCTCCTTATTTTAGGTTTAGGAATGTAGAATTGTATTTCACGGATCACAGATACCTGAGAAAGATAAAATATTTTTGGTTTGGATGAAATACAAATAAATAAAAATACTTATTCTCTCAGTAAAATTTGTAATCATACAAAAATACTGGGCTATATTAAATATACTTCCATTCAAAGATAAAAAGGATGCAATGCTTAAAATTATAGACCCTGGAACTTTATTTTAGTAGCCTGGCATAGACTGAATTGCTATTAAGCTAACAGACACTGTCTTTAAATGTAAATTTAGATGTAAAAAGATACATTTGAATGTAGAAAGCAAAAATATATCACCTGACTGAAGCAAACAAGTTCTGTGTAAAGAGAAAGCCTTTTAAGGCATAAATCACATCATTTTGGTATTTTGAGTAGTTCTTGGTGAACAATTTCCTTTGTCAAAAAAGAACTCCTAGTCTCATACAGAGAGTTCTGGTAACATTTTAAAATGTTATTTCTGCTATATTCCACGGAATTTAGTGCTTAGCCCAGTGCTGTTTAGTATTTTCATTGAAGATTAAAGGGCATAATGAGAAGCGCATAATAAGAGATTAACGTTGTCAGTAGAGAAGCAATAGACAGCGTAATTGTTCCTCTGGTCTTAAAATACAGGAGTTCACAAATATAGATCTAATCTACTGAAAGACCATGTATAAAAGCATTCACATTAAGAACGTGCCTTAACTCTTGTAATGAAATTCAGTTGGATTTAAACATGTGTGATCATAATTTGTATAAGGCTGTATTCCTGAATTAAACAAACAAACAAACAGAACAATATCTGACAGAATAGATATGCTGTTTGCTAACTGAGAAACAGTTAAGAAAAATCTTCCTAAATCAGTTTACACTTATAAGGATGATTTGTATCTTATCTGAATCACTTCCTCCAGGTTCATTGTCCGTTGTCCTCCTGGGTCCATGTGAAAACCTCATGGGTTTTGACATAAAACAAAAGGTTAAAGAATTTTTTTTTATTCCAACTTACAAAAAAACCTCCAAAACAAAACACAACCAAGAAGTGTGAAACTTTTAAAGACTCACATTTGAGTAATCATGAAAGTGTACACTGATTACTTAAAAAAAACAAATTCAAGATACACTTTTTGCAGTAGAGAGCCTGAAATAAAGCACCAAAAGTTTCTTGTTTGGAAAAGCTGAAGCTTGAGTGCTCTTCACTCAAATAAAGAGCTGCAGCAAATCCAGCAATAACTCATCACCTCTGACAAGACAAAGAAAGGTAGAAAGTGAAAGAAAACAGAAGAAAACTTGTGTACTTCAGTGAAACCCCTACTTTTTGCCATCATAAACTAGTAGTTCTGTTGTATGATTTGCCAACTGAAATTTAAAGTTGATCTAGTTTTGTTATTATGAAGAGGAAAAATGCCTTGCTTTGTAAGAAGTAAATAATAGCTTTACTCAAAAAATCTACAAGGCAGATTTTTATAACTAAGAAATTTTGCTATTCTTCATATGGAAAAGTATTTTGACTTTCAACAAAACAGGAAGGACAACAAAACCAGATGTGTTTTTAACTGGGCTGAAACAGCTGAACACATGGGAAACTTATGAAACATACATAAAGTGCAATGAGCAGTATTCTGTACTCGAAATTTTAACTTAGGATAATTTTAATTATAAAATCATTAGAAGCATTTTAAACGTGGAGAAGCGTTTCATTTTTTTTCTTTTAAATAACTACCAATAGTAAATTCAAACAAACAAACCCCCACAATGTATCAATCCAAAGTAAATGCTGTTCCTGAGTGTATAGCCCCACCTCAGAGGAGTGGTGGCCACAGAAGGAAAGAAATTTTTTACATCAGTTGCTTAAACTGGATTCCCACAGAAAACGTCACAGTCATTCATCCATGCAAGAAAGCAGTTCAAGCCATACATACTTCACTTTTTCTTCATTAACCCCTGCAAGGCTTCAGGAGTTCAGAAAAAGGGGATACATATAGGCTTTTTTTTTTTTTTTTAAACAGTAATTATTTACCCTTTCTTTTGCTTGGCAGTTGTCTAACTGTACTGCATCCAGTGGTACTCTCTGGTAGCAACTTTTTTGAATGAAAATACAAGCTGGGTTGTTGAACACAAGAATACTAAAGACTTTCCAAAGATAACATCTGTTCTAAAAGGCTCAGTGATAACATAACATTTAGAGAATCAACACATAATTTCTCAGAACAGCCTTACTATTTTTCCAAATCAATATAAAACACGTATTTGTGAAACTGTCTGTCCAGCTTCATGAAGTTATCCTGAACTGGTAGAATGTCCTTTATTTATGGCAGAGCATTTAAAGAGTGATAATTGATTTTCTCACAATATTTCTGGTATATGTCAGGAAATTTTTTAAGAGATTCTGGAAGAGATTTTAATATTTTGTATTAAAATTACAATGTGTCAATCATATCTAGCTTTTTATAAGCTATTATCATTAATTTGGGAATGGCAAACCTGGTAAACATTGTTTAAAAAACCCAAATAACCTACAGAAAAAAAAAGCTGTAAAAATTAGAGTAAGGCCTGAAAGCTATTATATACGGGGGATATGGCACAAGATCCTATTGAAATTGAAAGTATTTATTTCTGCTAGTCTCACACAGATAACTGACATTTTGAACAGTCTTCCAAGGAAGAATTTTCTTAGAGAGTGACTTTTTTTTAAAGACTTGTTTACTGGACAAGACAATACAGTAATCAGTTTAAAAGCTAAGTTATGCAGCAACTTTGAATAGTAAATCTCTATTGACTTTTTAAATTGTTAATGATATCAGAGTTTGTTCTCATGGTACAATCACATCACTTAAAATCCTTTCTCAGTATTTACTGTATCTGTAGCAGCCTGAAGAGACATCCTCCATCAGTTTAACTTTTACCTTCTGCCTTAAATTCTGAGCCATATCACAAAAGAACTTTGTCACTGTGGACTATTACATCTTACCAAAAGAGTTAAATAGACAAGACGCTAGAGGAAGACTGTGACTTCTCTCAAAAATGCTATCCACCACTTCTTTATTCATGCGTATCTTTCAACAGAATACTGACTAGCCTACTCAGCAGTAGTAAACCCAAGAGAATAAGCAGTAGAAAAGATGAAGAACACAGATCTGTATACCTTTCATCAGCAAATCTACAAGATATTAGTATTGAAATATATTAGGGAAATGATAAGATTCTAATAATTATCAACTAATACTACCATTATCCTCTCAAGTAAGAGCAAGGCTTTTCATACTAGTAATTTGTTTGACAGCAATTTCTCAATAGTCAGAGTTCAAGAGCAAAGTTCCCAAAATTCCTGAATATACTTTTACAGCCTGGGCAAGTCATTTGAATTTCATCCAAAGAAAATGATAACATTGTCAAGGAGATCTCAAAAAAGAGAGGTCATTGTCCTCTGAAACATTTTGTTGTTGATGCTACTGAAAATCATTCTGCATGATCCAGATTATCATCTTGGGAATGGATTCTAACTATGTTACAGCTGCAGTGAATTCTGATGTGACGATGGCTGAAGAGAGGCCACGCAGAAAATCTGTGAGACAGAAGCCAACATACAGGCCACCAAGCAGTGTCCTGTGCTTCATGCAGCTAAGTAAATCCTATTTTGGGAGAAAAATAGCTTATTTTTCAGGAAACACAAATCACCCCATGCTCCTAACTTTTGAAGGAGATGGCAATGAACAAGAATATTTATCCACAAGAGAAAGAAAACAAGAAAACAATTATCTACACCATGCAATGCTCAAATCTATGCTATGGTGTTTAATATGAAATATGGAATGATTTCCCATTTAACAGGGGCTATGCTTCAGATTAGAATTTGTAACATCTTAACAAAACCCAAAATATAGTAAAATATCTTCTTAAAATAAAATAGACACTTAACAAACTGCACACACATCACTGCCCCCAAATCCATCTCTGTACAGACCTTCACAGCAATCTTGCCACATCCTGAGGTCCAGTTTAGGAATATCTTCACAGCTACTATATCCATGTGGGAATTCAGCCACCTTAAAGACATCATGTTGTACCCTGGTTATGTTGTCACCATTGTCACACAAAACTCTGGCAAGAGATGTCTGCTTGATCTGAGTGAGCTGAGCAGGCGTGAACACACCCGGGTTTTCATACCATAACCTGTAATCTCACAGAAAAGACAAGTTTGCTAGTGAAAAAAAATCAAGAGGCAATTTCTCAAAGATATTTCAATACTGTGTTCAGAATGAAATGAATTATTTCATAAATCCTGTTCTCAACTTTACATTGTATCAGGGGACTAAGCCAAATGCAAAAATGTAAGTTCCTGGTGTCACTTCAGCATTAGCTGGTGTCATGCTGACACTGAAAGGGATGAAATCTTCAAGAAATTCTTTGATTTCTCTTCTAGTTTCATTTCAATGTCTTGGGTATCTCTGGATCTAAAATGGCACCAGACTACCAAGTTAAGGGTTCTTTTAAGGAAGAAACTTAAAGGACCATAATTTCTTTCTGTAGGCAAATTTCCTATGGTTATGAAAACATTTTGATGGAATTACTGAGATTAGAAGAATGGTTAATCTCTACCTAGTTTACTATCAAGATAAGTGAAATGATTTAATTTACTAATGAATTTTTTTCTGTTAAACTATTTTCATGACTATACTGATTCAGGGACTTTCTAATACATGCTCAGATATTTCATTATATTCAAGAAGGAAACACTATCGTTTCAAATAGTTCATTTTTCATACATAAAGGGCTAAAAGTCTGTTATCAATGGCAAATATAAATAATACATTACTATAAAAAGCAAGCTTCACATGGAAAATTTCTTAAATTACTGTCCAGAATTTGAAAATATTTTACACCATTCCAACACACAAGAACTGCTCACTCTGACATTGTTTCTGTCTCCCAAAGCTGTATCAATATTGACACTTTTCCCCCACCTATTTTAAACAAAAGAAAACAAAACAAAACAAAACAAACAAACAAAAAAAAAAACCAGGAGGCTCTTTAAACTTTATGAGAAATCAAGACCAGCCTTATAGTAAACTTAGAAGAATGGTCAACAAATTTCATTTTACCTATTTAGTGTATCATTTTCATAAAGTATTGGACAGTGGCCAGTGAATTTCCAAGTACTAGAATAAGATATTCAAATTTCCATCTTGACATGAAGTTAGGCTGCCTTCAAATATCACTCCTTTTTCATGCACAGACACATTTGCTTTGCATGGTGTTATCAGCTTTGATCCTCTGCCCATCGAAAATGATTTTCAAAGAAGTGAGAATTGCTTTCATAACATCTAATAATATTTTACTATTTTCTGGTATGTTGCTTCCAAATATTTGTATTTCTTGGACAGCTGAATCTCATTTCCTAAATATTCAATGTTTTCCTATAGTTTCTAAATGTTGTTTCAGAAAACAAAACAAAACAATACAATACAAAACAAAACAAAAAAAATAGGAAAAAGTGTTTTTGCTGAAAAAATGGAAACAGATACAAACAAAAAGCAGTATAGATCGTTGTGACGCAAATAGGCACTTGTCACCAGTAAGCTGGAGCTCATTCTCCCTTTACTCTCTCTGCCTCCAGGCACTAGAGTTCTACACTTCACAGATTAATTTTTAAACATATTTTATGTAAAAAAGTTTGGGGGTTCTTTCAAAAAGCATACAAAAAGGTTTGGGTTACTGACTACAAAAATAAAAAAGCTTTTATAATATCCTAAGTATCAATTTAATAACTTAATTCAAGAAAATAACATCAAATAAAGTGAATTAAATCTAATTTCCTAATTCTTCCTCTGTTTTCCTTTCATTAGGATGGAATTAATCAGCCTAAGTCTTTGTACTCTCATGCCATAAAAAGAACAGGATTCTAGGCCACAGATTATGTTAAAATGAGGGAAACATTGATTTTCAGATGCTGAACAAGTATGCTGAAAGTGTGCAAAGGAGATCTGGCTGCTGTGACAAGACAAAATTACTATTCTCTTCTTTCAGGTACTCTAAAAACTGAAAATGAGAAATTGCTTACAATGTGCATATAAAATAATTCAAAAACAATTATCAAATTGTGTTCTTTGGATTAACCTGTCCGCTTTTAGCACTTTTTTGGTGCACAGACTGATTGTATTGTAGTATGCATAGCGGTTATATATCAGAGTGATACTATTCCAACCTATGCTTATATGCAACCTATGCTTATTAACCACAACTTCTTTGCCAGTAAAATAATTAAATAACAATAAGAGAAGTATCATGCACTTTTCAAAAAAGTAAGTGACTTGAATATCTGGGAAAAGGAAACTCAGCATGTGCTGGCGGTTGTGTTTTTGGGGTTCAGTATGACATTCACCATAAAAAGTAACAGAATTAATAAAGTATCATGGCTCCTAACAATGTTTTAAAAGTGTATTCTTCTTCTTTTCAATTATATTTTAAAATCAAAAATGAACATAAAATGGAGTTTGTTTTGGAAACATGACATTGCAACATCACATGCAAACATGTGATTAAGCATCCTTAATTTAAAATTCATTTTGGTTTCTATGGTATTTTAATGTACCTGTCTCCATCTCGAATACGCCTGAACTGTGTGCTTAACAGACACATCAAAGTTGGCCCCAGTCGACTCCCTGGAACTAAGTCCTCCACCATTAGAGCAGGAAACAGGTCTATGTTCAGTGGGGAGCCATACAACCTATAAATTGAAAAACACAGATACTGAGTAACAAATATTTTACACTTACAAAATAATCAGTAGGTGGTGAAGCTAAGAGCAAGAGATACAAATAACTCACAGGAAAAAATGCAGTGATAGAGCTACATCTTTTGTGAATAAGCTGTGGGTGTATATGCGAGAAATCCTGCAACACAGCTTGCATACACCATGTGGGTCTGCATGTCTACCCTGCAATTTTTTTTCTCCTAGAAGCTTTCTTCTGATTTCTTGGAGTTGTTTCTTTTTTATAGCTTCTCTTTCCTGCCCCTCTGTACACACTTTTTCTATTACTGCAGCTGAGACTAATTCTTTGTCTTTGGTTTTGGGCAGATTATCTAGGAGCGGCAGGTAGATGTAGACTTAATTTCAAACACTGAATCTCTAAAGAAGAACTGATTACTGGTAGTTAAGGATGTCCACATGACAGTACAGTGGATGATACTGACGTTTGTTTCACTGTATGGAATTAATGGAACTGAACATCTAAATACTTGCATTAAGTTGGCGTTTAATATGACCTTACACTGAAATAGCACTCATAATTAACAGCATTTACAAAACTAGGCATTTCAAATTAATAATTTCATGAACACATACAGTATATATTAACTTATTGTTCACAGAGATGTAGAAGTAGAGAAATTATCTGCACATGGAAATTGTTAACATCTTTTTTCTGGTACTGATGGAGTTTCTTAAAATACCCCTTTAAGTGTTTCTTAGCAAATATCTTTTTCTAGATAAGACATTTAGCTATGGTTTTTGCATGCACATTTAGATAATTGACTTTTTCTTCACCTCAGGCTCACCTGCTAAGTTTCTCCCTGATTTCAGGATTCTTAATTTCATTTTTCAGATCTTCAAAAGTCTGAGCTGAAGAAAGATTACAGTAAACTCTAAAATCATGGTAGGGAGGAATTCCATGATCTCTGCCTCTCTGAATATTCATAGCTGCCAGATCTAAAGCCACAGTACGTGCCATGGAGAAGAGTCTTTCTGTTAATTCTGTATTGAGTAATTGTGACGGGACACGCATCTTACCAGCAACACCAAAAAATCCCCTTAGAAGCGGATCAATGCCTCCTTCATTTACAATCCGAAATGGAGAGAAGAATGCCTTATGAAGAGGTAGATGGCCTTGTGGAATAGGTTCAAAATTTTCATCCAGACGATACAGAAAAGGATTAATGAGTGTGTGACCAAACCTAAAAGCGGCAGTTGCAAACTCATTAGTTATGCCAGAATTAACACTGGGATCATAACCCTTATATTCGCCAAGTATCTTCATGCCTACCTCTCCAAAGATCTTAGGGAGCCAGTGGCTAAATGTTATGTGTTGCATTTCTGCACCAACAATTTTGCGTGTTTCATGATATATTGTGTCACCATCCCAGTGTGGATTGAGTTTCAGTAGCTCTGTGGCAATTCTGTTGTGTTCTCTAAACCACAATGTGTGGATGCTGGTAAGACCCAACTGTTCATTAGAGCGCTGATCACCAGCTAAAAAGCAGGGTATTGGGCTCTCATTTTCATCTCTCATACATTCTGTTGGTGGGCCAGTGGCAAATGGAAGAAGGGGCTTGCCAGATCTCTGTACAATGCCCTGCCTCAGAAGACCCCTTTGACTCGCCAAGTCTCTGATTTCTAGTGCTTCATGGTCCGAACTGCCATACACATTGGACGCATCAATGTATGAAGTCAGCTGGTTGATCTGTTCTCGTGGATACACAGAATTCATCAGGAGAGATGTCATGCCGCTTCCACAAACTGGACTGGAGCGTACGAAAAACATGCAGCGTGCACCATTTCGAACTCTGGGATCGTTTGGTGGTATCATGATTGAAAAGCATGGAGGATCATTTGTACAAACAGAACTGCAATGCTGACCATCTGAAAACCTGGCCTCACTTAGCGCAGCCACGGTGAGGTCAAGGTCATGGTCAAGAAACTGACCCCACTGCATGAGCATGTGAGTGTACTGGTCATCAGGAGTCACTGTTTCCGTCCCGATCAGAGTAGTGGAAACCAAGCGAGGCATTGGGAGTGCGTAGCCATTAGAGAGTCTTCTGGGTTCAATTCCCCGAGGCAAATTAAATCCATTTTCGTAGACTGACTTTAGCAGACGTTCAAAAGCTGTCAGAGAAGCGCCCCACATGGGATGCTGAAGGTTGTTGCATGTTCCGTCATGTGTCCTGTACTTCTGGTGGAAGCACATGTCTGAGCAGTTGTTCACTCGTCGATGGGCTGTACAGCCTGAGAGATTGGCTATCAGATTCAAGTACTGTGGGGATACAAGGTCATTATAGTGATAACCTGAAACAGAAAAGAGAGAAAAGAGAACAATCAGAGAATTCATAGACTCACAGTCCCCCCACAGATCACGGATGTATTAGAAATGCTATTTTATTTTTTATTTTATTTTACATTTCCCACCAGATTAAAAATCCCTATTCTTAGGAAAGAACAGTAATAATCATATTTGTATAGTTGAGCATTAGGTCATTTGAACAATTTGACCACCACTAGGTTGGGAGGAAACTTTCTAAAATGCCAATTCAAGTGCAACTTTTACAAAATGATGACAAAAGGAGCTCATTACTTATTTGGTCACTTAGGAAAGCAGAGATATTTTCAGAAATAAAAGCCTCATATTGAGACAAATAGAACATTTTCCTCATGTTAGTAAAAGCATTTTAAAAAAGTGTCAGTAGCACTTAAATGGACATCAAGACTTTAACTTTTGAGACTTGCTCATTCACTGAACATTACTATTTTGTTTTGCTTCATTACAGTGAAAGTTGCAAATTTTAAGAAAAAAAAAAGAAAAAAGAAAATAACCACTGGGAATAGAGCCAAATGTGGAATGATCTCTAGGACAAACATTGTGGAGTAACTCATATTCACATTACCCTGGACGAGTTTCTATAGAAAAGTAGCATTTGGGTAACATTTGGCACAGATTTCCTCTGCAATCCACACCATTCACCTCTGGGACTAAAATATACTTATAATTTTCCTACTTTTTTTCTCAGTTCATAGAAGAATAATACATACAAAATATATACTCTAATTCCTTAGAATTATGTTTCTAGAACCTCAAACTAAGGTTATGTGCTGCATGATCTCTGCTGTGGTAGGATGGTGTGTGGAAGGACTGAAAACCATAAGGCCTCCCAGTACAGTGTTGGGTGACTGCAAATAGCAGAAGAGTCAGCCTGTGCCTTGTCCTTGCTGCCTATTAGGAATCATTGTAAAAGTGATTTTTACTTAGTAACATTTGGATTTAATTTCAAGTGGAAAAACTTCTGGCTACATCTACAATATCAACTTGAGTAGACCAACAGAAATGTGTCAGTAAAGTAAAATTTTTGCTGCTGAGTAAGACATGCCTACTGTATCCAGGAGTAGGTTTCCTTCAGAAAATCTTTCCTTTCTACTCCTGGGCTGAATGTGGGTCTGGACCCGATTCTTCATTTATGTTGAAAAGAATTCACATTGTTCAAGACCATATCACAAATCACACCAAAGCACAGTAAGTGCGGACAACTTCAAATAGGAGCTGCTGATCCAAAGCAAAAGGCACACCATGAGTGACTAATGGATACAGAGTGTCAATGAACAAGGTTCCAGGATCCAGAAAAAAGTCCAGGAGGTGGAGTATTTGGCAGCATAGATGTACATTTAGCTAACTAGAAATCATCATACACCACTGTGGATCTCGACCTGGAAAACTTGCAATCAGGAATAAAACCAAACAAGCAGTATAAAGGCAAAAGGAAAAAAAGAAATGAGCGAGTGTAGAGTGGTACTGTGTTCCCACAGGCTTGAGGGGTTCCCAGCATGATGGCAAACACTCAAGAATATGAACTGAATGCAGTTCTGCAACAGGTCGGTACCGGTTAATTGCACACAGATGGGAAATGTTACCTTTAGTCCTGAGCTCCCAGTGTGCCTGCAAAGACAATGGTCTTCATCTAAATTCAACACGTAAAAGTGTGCTAGGCACAACTGGCTCTCTGCCAACTTCCACAATGCAGGGCGATTGCAAACAAACCACCTAAAGCCCAGCTTTATCTTTGCCTGGAAAGGAACTTGGTTGCTCACAGTTGCCCAGCTGGGACAGGACTTGTGCTCAGCCAGCGAAGCTGTTTTCTCAGCCTCAGGCTATGAGTACTCGACATGGTTTACAAGTCAAAGCAAAGATATCAGAGACCTAGTGCTTGCATTAGGCAAAGCTAACATGCTCATGTAGACATACAGAAGTTTTTTTTATGGAATATTCCATACTAGGAAAAAAGAAAGACAAACCACAGAGCAAAACCTCTAAGTGCCACTGGGTAATGCAGCAAAACATACTCTTCGAGGATATTATTGATAGCATATTAAAATATCCTGGCTACCAGGGCAGTTAAATTCTAGAACTACACCCAGAAAACTTCTTTATAATAACACTCCTGTTTAAATGATCTTCATTCATTATGGAATTCTTTGCTTATGATCATTATTCACTCAAATAAACATTTGTGGTTACCCTGGTTGCCACCCCCATTTCTGAAATCAAGTTGTGAGCAAAACTCAACAGTGAATCTTTTGGGTGGAATGACCTTCAGTACTAATCTAAAAAAAAAGGCTCAGGTTCTCTTTTTAGAATTTCAAGTGGGATGTAATATCTCATTATGGATTAGATTTTGGCTTTCTGATGCCAGTTGCTAATCCTTAATTACCCCTCACATTGTAGCACTAACTTTGTCTCTGCTCTCGAAATGGCTGGGTGCTGAGCATTTCCAGTGCTTAGAAGCTGGCTAGCTCAATTCACGTATTACCTTTTTTCTTTTTCAAAGTGCAAGGAAGATGTTTCATAGAGTCATAGAAATACTGATTATAAGGGAATATATAATTATTATATATATCATAATATAATATATAAAAATTATATATAATAAAAATTGTATATAATAATATATAAAAATTATTTATATTTATTATTTATANCTTATCCAGACCAAGCTCCAGGACTAGATAGCTGTATACCTGATCCAGTGGGCTTGAAAACCTTCAACGTCTGAGACTCCTCCACCTTTCTGGATTAGTTGTTCCAGTGCTGTGCTGGCCTTCTGGTGAGAAACTGCTTCCTAACATCTAATCTGAACCTCCAAAGCAGCAACTTGTGGCCATTCCCCTTGTTATACAGTCTGGCATAGCAGAGAAGAATTTGGCTCCATAGTCTTTCCTTTGGATATTCAAAGGTTTTATAACAACAACAAAAAAAGTCTCTGACTGGAAAATTGTCATGTTTTTCAACCGTTCCCAATGCAAAGGTGCTATATAACACCTTTCATTTGGCTCTGCATTTCGAAATAACATGAAATAAGGACAAAAATTACTATTAAAAATCAGAATATTGGGCAATTTAAATGAAAACAGATTTATTTTACTATTCAAGTTTCCCTAAAAGCTAGGTTTCTTCGGATTCTGTAGGTCTGAAAAGCAAGCTCTGGTTGCAAACATAATTTCCAGTATCACAGAAAGTTGCCTGAATTTGTGTTTATTAACTAGTATCCATAGGCTTTAATGCCAATTTTTGGTAAATTTTAGGTGTTTCCCTATTATGAATCCTAGCAAAAAGCAGCCAACCAGTTCTCACACATCACATTTTATATATTGCCAGTATTATATATATATATTCATAGCATATATACTCAATATTCTTGCATATGCATCTAATCAGAGAACCAAATCAAACTGGGTTGCTCTTATAAAACATCAGCCTTCAAGGAATTTTGAGTAAGCTTTTGTGGTAATCAATTCATCACAAATCATCTACGCAGCTCTAATAATGAGTAACAAGCTTCTTTTACTAGCAAATGTGACAGTACTCCACAAAAGCTTGCTGTCCTTTGTCTTATAAATACTTGCTAGTTCATGGTCAGAGTTAAAGTTTTCAAAAGTTACAATAAATACTCAATTATAAACATCAAAAAGAACATAATGAGTAAAAGTATTTCCTCTAGATGGTCAGTGTAGGTTTTGGCTATGTCACAAGTCTCAAAAGCTCTCCTAAAACTCTGTCATTATTTCCAAATGCTTCAGTCCTATGTTTCAAGCCTATCCACACATATATCTACACATATTAGCTGTATGTACTCCAGCTGGACTTCAAACATGGGTTTGATTGGAATCCAATACCTAAAAGGCAGAAATTAAACCTCACACTTTTTTTGCTAGTTATAAAAAGCAACAAGAACTGTATTTCTCATTACATCAGGTCAATGTTAAACAAAGCAATTAGCTTAGTCTGACACACATTTATAAAGTAGCAAATAATTCTCTGAATACTATTGTGGTACATGCAGAAACCGTGGTTTGTAAGGTATACAAATCCTTCTTGTTATGTCATCTTTCCTCCTTGCCAAGACATGCTGATATTAAATGTTTTTTCTTAAGAAACAGAAACAAAACACTGCTTATTTTTAACACACAACAGAAAAGTCTGTTCTGCTATGAGACAATGGTCCTAATACATTAACACACAGGGAATTAACAAACAGGATGTGTTATGCACTTCCATTATACAGATTTTGACCACCAGAAGAACCTGAATCTGAACTTTTTCCTAATATGCCAGTGTGAGAAAAAACACTCCACCTGGAGAGCTCAGAGTGATATAGTGAACAATGTGCAAACCAAGGACAGAATTTGGTTAGGTTTTGCAAAGTCAAATACTTCACTGATTTCAATGTAATGGTTCTGCAATTGGAACTAAGCCTCAGAAAATTAATGTCTCCTGAAGTATAATGACTTAAAAAGGCAAATATACATCAAAACAGAAAAATAAGGAAAGAATACTGACTTGTTCCATTCAGGTCAACCATTAGACCATCTTGTACATGATCTTGAATAAGCTGTAATGTCCTTTCAAATATTTCCCCAGCTCTTGCTTGCTCAACAGTGTATGGGTCCCTTGGGTATCGAAATAAGGCTAGCAAATCATTTGGAGAACGAGGACGACTGATAGATAATTTGGAAAAAAATAATAAGTGTACATAGGAGTTACAAAACAACAATACTACATATATCATGTAAATGCTCAGCAATGTGATTAGTACATACCTTGGTTACTCATCTCAAAATGGAAGGCAAACCAAGAAGAAAAAAATTCAATAAAATAATGAAAAATGAAATATTTAGTAGTAGTGAAATATTTAGTAGCATTTCAATACACATTATCTCAGCAGAAGAAATGCTGCAGTGAACAGAGATCTCAGCAGGAGTGTATAAACAATAGGAATCCTTACATGTTAAACTGTTACTATTCTCAGAACCAACCAGACACTAACAGTGTCTTTTAAGTAATAAAATGGTTTCTTGTTTTATAAATCTTCCAGTATTTCTAGTATATACAAAATTAATTCTGACTTCTCAATAAAAAAAAAAGGGGGAGATACCTGTCAAACAGATGTGTACGCGTTGAATTTATTGCTCTGTCTACAGTTGCAATTGCTTCCACAATTGATGTTTGTACAAAAGGATCTCCATTTCGGCTGACATTAGGAACTAGAGAAAAAGGAATTCACATGTTATTGCAAAAATGGCCACACACAAAAAGATACTTCCATAAAACGGAGTCTAGACACGACATCATTTCAGTTCTACAAAGTAAACCCCTGTTCTTTAAGCGTTAGTTCATCCAAATATAAAATTCTTAACCATTTTGGAATTCTATCAAGGCATATTAGAGTAGAACAAAATTCATTTAAAACAGAAGTTAACCTAAGCTTAAAAGTCATCTAGCTTATAACTCAAAACCAAGATAAAATTAAGATAAGTGCATACAGTGTTTAGCTGTCCACTAATCAGACTTACAATTTCAAGTGTGGATGATCAAAGAAAAAAGTGAATTATTATTAATAAAAGGTTTTTTCTGGTGTGTGTATTATCAGGTTTCAGGTGTTGGTATCAAGAGCCTGACCTATATCCACTGAAGTCAATGCAGATTTCTCCTTTGATTTCAAAGTAAGAATTTAAAGGACTTACAGGAATGTGCTGCAAGTGGTGCATAATGAACATAATTTACATAACGGAATGAAGATAAATTAACATTGTTCTTCTTCTGATCTTAGTATAATAAGCCACACAGATTAACTTAAAAGGGCAGTAAATATTTTTTTTCATTTAGATCACTACTTCGTTTCCTACTTTAAAATTATCTTTTTAATACTAGGTTAAAAATCACATGCTTAAACACTATTTAACAATTGTACACAGCACTGAAAACTCAATAATGCATAGGCCTTTTTATGCAGTGCTTAGTTGCAGCTGGATGTTTGTACAACCTATCTAGGACTAATAACCTTCCTTTCAGTCTAAACTAAGAACTACCAGATCCAGGGGCAACAGCTAACAATTTCCAGAGTATGTTTAGATTGGAGAAGTCACACAGGAAGAAGGGTAAAGTAGGGAAAAAGTCCAAAGCAAGTATATTGGAATAAAACCACCAGATGTACAAAATCATCTGACATAAAAACTGTTGTTTACAAGCTTTTCATGACTTCTTTTTTTTTTTCCTAAGCAACTTTTCATTATTCCTTCCTAAGTGGCAGCTTAAATTGTGTCTACATGAGTTTCATAGTCTAGGCCCACTTAATCAAACTTAACCATCTATACCGTCAAATAAAACAGTCCCTGGAATTCTACAGCTGTAGATGAAGCCCCTTTCTGTGCCCTGAGGACAGTCTCAGGCTTTTGGCAACATATTCCCGGCATCCAAAATCAGCTGACCTTTCCACAGTGCCTGAGGGCAATAGTCCTTAATCTCTCCTAATTACCAACTGTCCTGGCTTGACAGCTTCATTTTCAATAGAAACCATACAGAAACACTATCAGATAAGCTACTTATTTTAGGAAGAAATGTCATTTACAGTTTTAAATTTTACTTTTTATTTGTTTCAGAGTGTTTGTGTGCCTTGAATGACCTGAACAGTGCAAAATTGCAGTCGTAAAAATCCAGTGACTGGTTACCTTCCTTAGTGCTGTCTACATTAGATGTAAACTTGGTGTTTACTTGCTGGGCTATCTTTCTGATTAACGGTATACGTGGGCTGAATTATAAACCTTGGTCACATGGTAACTATACTGTACTTGATTTTTGTTTAGACTATTTATTGCTAGCAGTTCTTTTTTTAGACTGATAAATATTAACAGTTAAAGCTCCTTGTAAGAGTCTCCCACAATACTTTTTTTAAAATTTGGGCAGGGAGGCGGAATGACTTTTGCAAAACAATGGAAAAAGACAGAAAAAAATGGCTAAAGAAAAGCATCTTTAAAATATTATCCAACACAGCCAGCAAAACTTGTCCCCAGTTTCTATACATTGCCCTTTACTCGGTCTGTTTTAGCAAACATTCATAAAACATTGCCCTGTTTAAAAGAAATGTTGACTTGCAAGTTTTTAAGCCTTTCTGGCTATGCCATTATTAATACCATCCACACAGCAATTAATCAATACTTATAACCTGCCCACTTGTCCTCCTTGTTCCTCTGACAGCTTCAGTTTTTCAAGCAGCCATAGCGAAACAGCATCTCATCCCACTAGTTTGAAGGAGAAACTTCATTCACAGTTTCAGATGGAAAGCAGATTAATTAAGTGTAGTTTTGCTAATTTTAGGTTTATTTATGCTACAGTTTAGAAGAAATTAACCACATTACAATTAATTACTGCAAATCAGCAAGTATTGTAGTTTGCTGATTTCAGCAGATGAGAATGATCAGTTTACACCTGTACTAAGTGAATGAAACTCATTTCCACTGGGGTTTTATTTCAACTCATGGTTTTGTTTTTCAGAGCTCTTAGTGACTTAAGAACTAGCTAATCTTTCCTAAATAAAAACTTTTTTTTGCTACGCATCTCCAGAGTAGCCAGATTAACTGATTTTTGTGGACTTTCTTTCCTTTGCTGACTTCATACCTGTAGATGGAAACTTATTACTGAATGATTCCTAGCCATTCAATTTTTTTCTCTTAAATAATCTTTACAGATTAAAGAAATATTTTTCATAGAAGAAAGTATAGATTAATAGTCTACTAAAAGCAACCTAAGGCAGGTAACATCATAGTTTGCTTGATACCATGTGACTGATACCATGGCAAACAATATATTAGAAAAATCACTAATACGTCTTTATCAATTTAGTAAACAAAATACAGAACATCCCAAATAACACTGGGAAACAATATCCAATATATTGAAGAAATCTTCACACCAATCTTCAAAATACCAAAGAAATCACTGTTGTATACTAATGTTTGAAAGATACAAAAATATCATCTTATATGCCCTACTGAGAGACAGAAATCACACAGTTTTCTTTTATTTTCCATCAAAATTAAACTGAAAAATCAGCAGTTTTAGTCAGTAAGTCAGAAAAGCACTATGGTCAATCTTTGTAGCAAACTTATTTCCTTAGCCTCTTTTGCTGCTTTATTACCATTTATTATACAGTAATAATTGATAACTATTATTTGCCATTATTACTTTCAAATAATTAGAACAATATGAAATATTCTCCTTTTCTTTCTGTTTTCTCTTTTAGCTTCTTAAGGTCTGTATGACTTTCCTCAACTGTTATGCAATAGTTCCAGCCTAATTTTCAACAAAGTGCTCTAAGTGTCCTTTTGAAGATGCCAGAAGAGTTTTTGTCAAGTTATCCCCAAAAATTAGACTGGGTATTTGACTAGCATATTCTAATAGCTCTAAATAACATCTCAGGAAGAGAGTTGAAAGATTAACTTGAGGCTGAATCATAGCTGGTTTTGGAGCTTAATTCCTAGAGCTATTGCTATTATGACATCATCGTCTTACTCATATATGGAAAAAAAAAGAAAGAAAGAATCATGGGAAAAAAATAAAAATATGAATAAAATAACTAATTTAGTGTATTGACAACTTTTTTCATCTTACACATTAAGCAATTAGAGCAAAACTAATAACCTCACTCATACCTCTCAATCACGTATCTTACCATTTACACTAAGCACCATACTGACAGAGGAGTAGCCTATGGTATTGCGGGCAACACATTCATAGCGACCTTCATCGGCTGTTCCAACATCGCGAATGGTGAGGAATCCCTCTGGACTAACATGAAATTTTCCACTCTCAGTTACCTGTACTCCATCCTGCAGGAAAGCCCAAAGTTTACTTACTAAACACACACTTGTTTTCATACATGAATTTTTGTCATCTTTTTCTCTTCTGTTTTTATTTTAAATGTTACATTTCCATTTTGAATGCCCAGTGCACAGTCGGATTTAGATAAGCTTATATAGAAAAAATCCCATGTACTTCTAAATTATACGGTGTATTTCTTTACTTCTAAAATTACTCATTCTTATAAATCAAAGTATTTTAATAGGCTTTCACCACATAAAATCTATGACCCAAAAATAAGATAGCAGCTCTCGAGAACACATATACTTTATTTTTATCAAAATTAACCAACTGAAATATATCTCAAGAGCTTTATGTGCATCAGGTCTTAATGTGCTATACATTTAGAAACTATTTAAGGTTCATTAAAGTACTTTTCTAATATTCACTAATTGAAGAAAAGCATATAATCAGAAAAATTTATTATCAATATTAGCAACTCATAAATTCATAGGTAACTCTGCTAATAGTCTATAGTTTGATATAGCAATTATTACACCAATAGAAATCAAAGCTACAAAGAGGTTACCAGAAAGTTAACAAAGCCTGTCCTGGTTGGTCTCAAGCTAATAGTGAAAAATGGCTCCAATACAGCATTTCTTATTGTTTTATACCTATAATACCTTTGAGAGTGTGAATATTAGTAGGATATTCACACAGAACTGTCTCTAAATACACAGACCTTTTAAGGCACACATTATGAATTTTAGCTGGTCTGCATAATAATTTGCATAACTACCTATGTGTATTTATCTATATAAAATTCAGGTTTAGTATCTATATATGTGCTCCATATTAAATACTTACTGACTGAATTTCAGGTAATGTTTTCAGACATCATAGGAAGCAATAATTTGACAATGTGCACTTTCAATAGTTAATTATGAAGAGATGGAAATGCCACTGCCTTTCTGTAACAACTGAATATGTAGTACCTTATTCCATGTAATGACTGGCTCCGGCTCTCCTTGAGCACTGCATGGGATCTGCACGTTTGTGCCAACCTCCACTGTCATATCACTGGGAACACTGGCAAATACAGGAGTCACTAGAAAAGTAAAATGATACACTGGTAAAGTATGAACTACAATTTGTGCAAAAGAAGATCAAAAAATAGGTCAGCACTCTGTTTTTATCAGTTACTGAACACTTCTTTATTATATGATTCTATCTGCACACTTCTAGTTGCCTATAACTTTGTTTTAGAGATTAAATTCCTTTCTCCTTGAAGAAACTAGCTTCCCATGGTGTGGACATATATTCTTTGCTGGATAAAAAGCTGTCTGGATGGTCAGGCCCAGAGATGATAGTGAATGGAGTTACACACAGTCGGTGGCCAGTGAAAAGCGGTGTTCCCCAGGGCTCAGTATTGGGGCCAGCCCTGTTTAACATTTTCATTGATAACCTGGATGAGGGGATCAAGTGCACCCTAAGCAACTTCACAGACAACATCAAGTTGGGTGGGAATGTTGATCTGCTGGTGAGTAGAAAGGCTCTGCAGAGGGAGCTGGACAGGCTGAATAGATGGGCTGAGGCCAATTGTATGAGGTACAACAAGGCCAAGAGCCAGGAGCCCTGTGATCACAACAACCCCCTGCTGTGCTGCAGGCTGGGGGCAGAGTGGCTGGAAAGCTGCCCAGTGGAAAAGGATCTGGAGGTGCTGGTTGACAGCAGCTGAACATGAGCCAGCAGTGAGCCCAGGTGGCCAAGAAGGCCAATGGCAGCACTGTTCCTGGCCTGTACCAGCAACAGTGTGGCCAGCAGGACCAGGGCACTGATTGTCCCCAAGTACTCAGCATTGCTGAGACCACACCTCAAGTCCTGTGTCCAGTTCTGGGCCCCTCACTACATAAAAGACATTGAGGGGCTGGAGCATGTCCAGAGAAGGGCTGGTAACAAGTGACTGGACAAGAGGAAATGCCCTTAAGTTGAGCTAGAGGAGGTTTAGATTAGATATAAGGAAATATTTTTGCATAGAAAGGGTTGTCAAGCACTGGAACAGACTGTCCAGAGAAGTGATAGAGTCACCATCCCTATAAGTGTTCAAAAAAATGTGTGGATATGACACTTAAAGACATGGTTTAATGGTGAACATGGCAGCAGTGATACATTGACCGTAGGACTTGATGATCCTAAAGGTCCTTAACAATTCTATGACCTTATTCCTGATGTCTGCTTCAGGGTGATTTTATAGTACTCTTCACTTCTAACAGAATAGGCTAATAGTTGTCAAAACCACTTAAGTTCCATGAATTTAGAGCTCTGAAAAAAATTCTGTTAATAGCTAAATCTGTACAAAGTCATTAGAATGAATATTGCATTAACTTCTGTCATTTTTTTAAGTTTTAATCTTTTTAAGTAGCAACAACTGCAATTTGTTAAATGAAAAAAGCAAAACCTTCCACAACTCATTCAATTGAGTCTCTCAGCCTGACTTGCTGAGGCACTGAGTCTCAACAGAGCTCCTACCTTTGTGACACCTAGGAGCCTCAGCCCTTGAAACATCAAAAAATCACCTTCAATTCTAAGGACAGAGTGCACTGCTACCTAAATCCAATGTGAATAAAATTAATGTATTTTTAAACTCTTATTTTCTTCAAATCCAAATTAATGCCTGACACTCAGATATCATCATGAAAAGCACATACAAGATTACAAAGACATTGAGAATTCTATTTCTGCTGCAACATATATATGTTACTGATATAATGATACTGATATTTAGGGGGGAGTGGGAAAGTGGGAGGGCTGTGCTTTTACAGAGAAGTATTTGGCTCCACTGCAGACATTTGTACTACCAACCAAATCTGGCCCTACTGCTAGTACACAAATGGCTGTCAGAGACCAGAAACTAGCTCAAATAAGGCATCCAGAGGCAGGTGTCCAGTACTGGGAGGTAAGAGTCTGACTCTGTGGATGTGAGCTGTGTCATGCCAGCAAACAGACCTGGGCCATTCATCTGTATTCATTAACACTGATTTAACCACAGTGACCAATGACTAGACATTCCTCAGATGAACAGTCCTTTTGTTAGATGCCCAGAAGAAAAAAAATTCTCATCCTGAACAACTGAAAACAGCATTGCAAATAATCTGTGGAGACCTCCAATTTCAGGCTGCATATTCAGCCTTCAGTCTTGTATTTACTATCTTTTGGTGACTGAATTTTGCAACCTGAGTTGCACAAAAATAATTTTATTTAACTTTACTCAAGTCCAGTAAAATGTAACAGCGCTGGAAAGCTATAAAAGTTTTTTAAACTGAAACTTGTTTTATAGAATTTTAATCAACATTTTATATAGGTTAAAAAAAATCATCTTAACTTTGACAAATCCATCTCCTAATACTACTCTTAACTAAGAAAAATCAATAGAATTTTTTTCTGACAAACCTCTAAGCTCATTTGAGCCCCTTTCACTAATATACATTTTAAAGTTAGGTCAGTATAAAGAAATGCTTTGAATTACATGTTTTCTCTCCTTGAATTCAGTTAAACATCCAAGTACTTAAATAAATTATGAACGTTAAAATTATTATAATTTATCCTAGAAGTAACTTAGAATTTAATTGAAGAAAAGCATAAAAAAATGGAGTTTGGGTTGGTTGTTTAGGACTCTTTTTTGTGTCAGTTTATTTTCAGTATAAGGAATGACTTTTCTTTGAGAAGTTAATTCTGCTTCTGTAAAATAAAGTGTTCTGTTTCTGGACATAAAACTTTATGTTAATAACATTTAACTAACAGCATAGAGCCTTATTGGAAACTAGACTTTTCACAAAATAAAATATTTCCCCAAGCATAGGAATACTGTCATCCTCAAAGCAAACCTCCACTTCTTACCAAAAAAACCAGTAAATCAGATAAACCTCCTTCCCGGAAGACAGACTGTTCTAAAGGAATGATACCCTGTACAAACACTGGTAAGTATCCAGATGTGTTATTTATTGGAAACCATCTGGGATCTAAAAAGACATGGAACAATCACACATGGTACTGTGCATTTTAGTGTAAACTTAAATACTTCTCTTTTTTTCTTCCCAGCAGCTGTACATGGAGAACTTACCTCTAGGCTGTACAGTCAGGTATACAACGATTCGCTGAGATCCAATAATGTTGACAGCTTGGCATTCATACTGTCCCTGGTCATGCAGAGCAACCCTGGAAATCCTCAGGGTTCCAGAGGATAGAACTAAGTGTCTTCTGTCAACAGACAACTGGCCTCCTGAAACACACAACAGCATCATTTACTCTTTACATCAACAAAGTCCCTTTGTGTCAGAAAAAGGGAAAACCAAGAAGTTTTAACTTTGATAAAACACTGGAAAAAATTAAAGTTCCTTAAAACAAAAAAAAACCTCCAAAAAAACAAGAGAAGAAAGTTTGAAACCTTTACTTCTAAGAAGATAAACATGAAAAGAAAACAAATTATACATATGCACACAATCATAATCCTGATCTTTTCTCTGTTTGTGGTAGAAATAAGTATTTTCATTTAAGGAGCATGCTAAAGCATCCAACATGTGTTACTGTTCATTTCATATTATTGCCATGTGTGTAAGACACAATTGCAATTGCATCTCCTGTGCCTAGGCCTAGAGAATCCAGAGAAAAATACACAGAACCCTGAAAAAAAAGGAATATAAGAAATATGAACGCACATCAGTGTCTGTACCCTATCCTCCCTTTCTGGACATTTCATTTGATTGGAGCAGTCTAAGTAGAGGGAAAAACAGGGACATTAAGAGCATCAAAATGATCAACAGTTTGTTAAGAATCTGCTTTATGTACCACAGTTTAGAATTTCCTAAGAGTTGTTTTGCCTGCTAGAGCAATTTCACTTGAACCAACCGGTAATTTTGCTTACTGATAAAACATCCACTACAATATTTCTTCCTGCTGGATTTGGCTTAATGCCTTTAGAGCCATAACTTGATAAAACAGCCAGCAGAGTGCACCTTGTCATTTCTGTCAATGTGCATTAAGTGACAGTGATGCTGGTACACTGATGCCAGTTACAGGCCGGACTGTTCTGGTTTCTGAAGAGAGCACATCCCACCTAATTTCAGACCTCCAGTTAATGACAGCCATCTCCATTTCTTCTGCAGTACAACAGCAGCGATACATATTGCTACATGTAATTTACCTCATATTTCTTAAACATTTATTATTAGGAATCTGTTATGGACACGTATTTTAGTGGCTCTTTTTTACTTAATAATGAAAAATGTGTGGGCAGCTAGCTCCTGTGGGACACCTTGTCTTTCCCAGCTAAAGCAGAAAAAGAACTCTGTTTCCTACAGAGACTGAAGAATCTACACAAATACATGCAGTTCCTTTCAATAAAGGAGTGATTCCAATATGACTGTTAAACCATCCCAGTAGTTTAAAAGTAAGAATGGAATACACTTACCTCCTTTAGTCCAGGCAATAACAGGCTGGGGATAACCTTGTGCTTCACAAGGGAAGTCAACGGTTTGTCCCTCAATCACTGTTTTGTCTTGTGGAGTGACAGTAAACTGAGGTAGAGCTACCGAAGAGAAAATAAAGCCTTTAAAAACAAAACAACTGAAAAATGCATGACTAAATTGCATACTATTTCCTGTGTAAGTTGAAATAGCTCATACTGGTGGGAAGAGAGATGCTAATGGAATTCTTTTATATTGTGACCTCTAGAGAGAAGAGAATTAGGGCAGCCACTTGTGCAAAAGGAACATCTCCCTCACAACCTGGCCCTGATGTCAGTGAAGACATGTGGGATCTACTGTCACAGATCCAAAATAAAAGGTACAGTAAGACTTGTAGAATCAAACTAGAGTGTTCCCTGGATTAAAAATACCTTCTTTTTCTCTCAGAACTTCCCAGCTAAATTGTGAAGAAAATATAATGTCATCAAAACTTTCCTGAGCTGCTTGTTTTCTTCCATGAATGCAATGAGTGGAGTGTGGGCCACATTCTGCAGCAACACTGTACACAACCAATGTGAGAAGTGATTTGTTCTGCTCTCAAAAGACAATTATCCATTGGTAAATAATAAATGAACGAACCACACAGACAAGTTGCTTTATACAAGTTGCTTTATACAGCTTTAGAACTCATTAACAAGGCATTTGCCATTTCAACAGTTTGCCAACTAAAGATTTGAACATGAGAACATAAGCAAACTAAAATTTAAAGTTTATTCAAAGTATTTTGGAAATAAAAGTTCCAGCATGAAAGTGTTTGCAAAAAATATTATTTATATATACAGGAGACTTTTGATAGATGTTCTCAAACACTTTAAAATCATGCTAGTGACATACAATATCAAAATTATTGCAATCACAAGTTAGAATACTTTGACTTTTGCTTTGCAGAAAAGCTATGCTAATGCCTCTGCTGGCAGATTGTTTCTATCAAACTCAGCAGAAAATGTTTCCACGTTCACTGAAGTGTCTACAAAAGAAAAGTAGCACAGATCTGTATTCAAAACTCCATTTCTAGTTCTCCAGGCACAAATTCTAATCTCTAGCACTGCTGCCTGCTACAGAAAATATTCAATTATTCAAAAATTTGACACTGCTTCTTTGTTCCCCCATGCAAACAAAACATAAGAAATAAACATTTCAAAACATCAAACTTCTGACAATAATCAGTGAAACTTAATTTTCAGGGAAATAGTATATAATATCTTACTCTGTGTGAAATGTATAGCAATATCCCTATGGACTACAATAGTGCAATTCAAAGTAAAAACTCTTATGTTTTTAATTTGGCTCTGTCAACTCAGAAGAAAAGACAAACCCACACAATTTCAAGTAATATGTCGTTCCTAGTTTAACATAATTTACCTTGGACTATGATATACGCAGTTGCATGGATGTTATCTACGCTGTTAGTTGCAAAACAGGTGTACTCGCCACTGTCCTCCTGCTTGACATTTTGTATATAAAGTCCTCCTGATGGAGTTATTGTGACACGAGGGTCATTTGGTAGAGGGGTTCTGTCACCTTTGGTCCAGGTAATTCGTGGCTGAGGGTGCCCAGTTGCACTGCACTCCAAGGTAACACTCTCTCCAACCAGCACTTCGGTATTTTGTGGGTGAATCACAAAACTTGGCCGGGCTGTGAGAAAACAGCAATGCCTAAATGCAGCTTTTAGCTTGCACAGCTCTAATATAAACAAATACAGTCTATAACTAGGGACACCTAGGGGAGTTTTAATAGCTGTGTTCCAACATACTTCTAATCTCTGTGCAAACTCTGCCTTGCTTTAAGTCTAATCTAACTGCAGACATCAACAGACAAAAACAAAAGTTCATAATTGCACTGATGTTTTTTCTCAACTTCCATTAAAACAATTTTCAAACATTTTCCTCTCCCATGCTGATCTTTATAAAAGTCTCTTCATGGACATTGAGACCCAGAAAACAAACAGGCTAAAAATTGCTATAACCGCACAAAAGCCAAAACTGACTAAGCTACATTTTAAGTACCTTTTCTCAAGTACATGAGTAATTTGCAGTGACATTTAAAGTCTACCTGATGCTCTGTCAAAACAAAATGTTCTCACAGTGAAGTCTGTTTTTAAAACATTACAGTCCTGGACAGGAATTTAGTCCTTGCAAACATGAGGCCTTGGCTAGACAGAGCTAAAAGGTTCTTGAGCAAGGATGGCTGCACAGAGTGTGCTGAAGCTTCCATGAGAGGCCTGTTCAGCAGCTTGTGGTTTTCAGGTATCCAGAGAGAATGTTATTGCATGGAGCAATGTCGCAATGTAACAATCTCTTTTCCTAACCCTTCTAAAGCCTACAAGACAATTATCAAAACTGGATCTACAATAAACATATTAATTAACCAGTTGAGTTGTATTTTTGTTCTAGGTATATTAAAGCTTCATGATCTAGTTCTTAAGATGCCCATGCCCAACAAATCTACATGTCAAGCACCAAAGCATTTTAATTTTTAACAATCTTTTTCTATCTGAATGCAAAATTCAGACTTGATGTTCTTTACCTGGTGACTCAAAGTATCTAAGAGTAACTTCCTGAGTTTTCACTTCTCCAGCCACATTTTTCGCCATGCACTGGTAAATGCCTTGGTCTGTTTCTTGAGTATTCTGAATCATCAATGTGCCATCATCTAGCAAGTTTAGACGGGAATCTTCTTTCATACTGAGCTCATTACTGAGAAGAAAAGGATCTGCTAGAGTTAAACCCTTAAATCACAAGTGCAGAAAGCTGCCAAATAATAAAACCTAGGAGATAAATTACCCAAAATAACTTGCGGGGAAAACAAAAAGTTTTACTTTGTTATAAAATAATAGAACTTTAAATTTTCTCCTACAGAGAAGAAGAGGAAAAACAAAACATGAAACAATTTTGCTTATGTGTGTATTACATCTTCAAAAACAAAAGCCAAAGTAATTTTATGAGGAAAAGCTTACAGGGAAAAAAGTGAACAAAATACACATACCTGGTCTTTAAATGGCTGTTCCAGTTGGCAAAACAATTTAAACTTTTTCCACTGGAAGTATGTCATGCAAGCTCAATATTTAAGATACTTTCTACTACGAGAGAGACTAGGTGCTATAAAACAATCTTTGTGCCAACCCCTGCCTGGATTAGGAGCACTAATAAACCTGATTCTAATTTGTACTGGTTTAAAATATAAGTTAAGATTATGTCTTCAGGCTACGTCACGGATGAGTGTCTGTGACGTTAACTAAGTCTTAGGAGGTTTTATTAAAGGAACTGTTTCTCAGTCCACTCTTCACTACATGATGAAGAAAGCACAGAGGAGGAATGAGATCACACCTCCTATGTACAAAACCCAGCCTACTGATCTATTCAACATACTGCTCAACAGGTTGATGGCTTTTGACTGAAATCCTGCCATATTCAACTACTTTGCAAAGAGCTTTGCTCTCATTCATGCAGCCAGGAAACAAGCCAGAGTGAACAATCCCTCACCCCAAGCTCAAATTTCTTCTTAAAACTCGTGTATTCTAAATAAGTTTTCTTTGTGTATTATAGAAAGTACATGAGCCAGAGAAAATTTTTAATGAAATAATTATGCCATTCAAGTTCATGTTCTAGACACACTCCATAAATGCTGTACCTTTGCTGCACATGGGGTTCTCACTGACATCAGCAGAAAGATATAGAAACAGGACTCTATACCATGCCACTTTATCAGCAACTAACAAACGAAAATGCTTTATATAAACTGTAAGAGAATTTATGTTCCAGGTCAGGTTCTCCATTTGTATAAGAGCATTATTAAGCCAAAGTCTGACTCACTGATGGTAAACTCCCAGTTCATGTGTCCATTGTAAGTTCACACCAGTTTAAGGGGGCGATGTGCTGGCACAAGGCTGGTTCAGCTGTGCTGTGCCCAGTGCTGCTGGAGGGAGCCAGGCTCTGGCCACAGCCTGAGCAGCCACTCTGCAGCAGGCTGGCCCTTGGGCTGTTGAAAGATAGTCATCCTTTATAGAACCTTCCCCCATCTTCTAAGTGGTGAGGAAAAGATATGCAGCAGGTTGCCCAGGATGTTTTTGAGACCTATCTGGATAAAGCAATTTGGTATAACCCTGCTTTGAGTAGAAGGTTGCAATGAAGACCTCCTCCAACCTGAATTACACTACAATCTTATGATATAAGGACTTGCCTGCCCTCCATGTACCACTTTGAGGAGCCTGGAGACTGATGTCTCTCTCTTCTCCTGGGACAGAGCTACACCTTGGAGGCAAGCTACCTCTGAGAAGCTAGGGCTCCAGAAAGACATTCTCTGAAACTTTAACTGTATCCAGCTGGAGTCCTTAAAAAAAAGTAGCTTTTGCTCTGCCCCAAAACATATGCAAATGCTAAGTAATCCACAGACTGTACATGCAATATGTCCACAGTGGATTGCCTGGTACTTACATATAAATGATTTAGTACTACAGGTGTGAGCAGCTTTGCAGGTATACTGCAGCTGAACATCTTACAAACAGTATTAGAGTAATAACATTTTCTAGTTACCAGCTCCGAAGTGTTTAGAATTACCAATAAAAAAGATATGGGCCATTATTACTTCATATGCTTCTTTTAATTATAGCATGTTTTTGCTGTAACTATTTCATATATTAGCATATACAGCACGTGGACATGCACCCAGAATGTACACACACACGGGCAAATGTACTTACATCAAGTTTCTCTCTTCCTGTTTTAAACTTACTTGTTTCGAAGCCATATAATTTCTGGTTTGGGATTGCCTTCAGCCCTGCAAGTGAAGTACACTGTATTCCCTGAGGTAACATCCACATCCTGAGGCTCTGATGTAATTCTTGGCCTCTCTATATCAACAATAAAACATACAAAGAACTCTTACTTATTTTAAAACTATTAAAAACTGGTAAATAAAAATATTTCCATACATCTTGCAATAAATATTTTTCACAAATGTTTCGATTTAAAATATGTATATGCTTCAGATTAAATACGCCTTTCCCTGTGCAAAAGTGACAGTGGGATTTCTAACCTCCTTCATTGTTCCTTAGGACCTTTTAGCAGACTGGAAATAGATTGTGCAAATTTGTATCAGGTTCTAAAGCGGCTGTTTTATTTATTTGAACAGAGACTCAAATTGCCTATGAAGGAAAAACTTTAAAGCAGCAAGCACAAGTGCCATTTAAAATAACTTCCTCTGGATAAGTATCAGTGCATAATCTGCCTCACAGAATAATTTGTACAGCTTGCTTCCTGCAGTTTCCCTGTTCAGGCTCCTTAGATTTGCAAAGAGCTGCTAGGATGCCATACGCATTATTCTTCCATAAAATTCCCTTTGTACCATCTTTTTCAAGAACCTTGTAGATGCTTATGGTCATAGTTCTCATGATCAGAGTTATATCCAACACACAACCAAAAGGACAATTTATTTCTTTTATACCTTGGCTTCCTTATGTGGGAGGGCAGGCAAATGCCCATAGCTTGATGAGAAATCTCCATTTTGATTTCAGAACATAAGAGGTGCTGGGCCAAGACCCAGGGTGCCCATAGGACCAAGCTTTTGCACCCCTAGGGTCAAGGAATACAAGCAAACATAAAGATTACAAAGGTGCTTGTCCATGAATCCTCAGTGACAGAGGATTTCGGTGCTTGTGTGGGGCACTCCTTGTAATTATAGCTCAGTGAAAAAAAAAGTCAGTGGCCCAACCCCAATTCCTACAACATCAACAAAAATTTTAAAGGCAAGAACTGAGTCATGACGAGCAATCCAGTAAAGCTTCTTTCTTTCCTTTCCCTTGTATAGAAGGGAATAAAGGACACCAAGTAATATTAATGCAACACCATAGACCCTAGCTGAGAATCCTGTCATGACCAGAACTGAAATATAAAAGGGAAAATTAAACTCCTTCAGGATAATCACCCTTAGTTCTTCAAGGGGAAATTTCAAACATGGTTATTATTTGTTTCTTTAAAGGTAGGCTGAAGGCTAAAAGCAATCAATTCTGCCAGAAGCACACAAAAACAGAGAAGGAACACAGAGAGATTTCTGGAAATAACCAGTATTAACCAGAGGTGGTCAGTGTTACCAAATAGAACAATAAATTCTAACACTCCAAAAAAATACAGTTTAGGTACATGCAACCCATTAAAGAAGCCATCAGGAAGTGGCAAACTCACCACAGTTCAGTTCTTCTGGTGTTATCGTGGCCACTGATCTCCCCTGGATCCTCCGTGGATACTCACAGGTAGCTGCTGCTTGAGCATTACCTGACTCCGCGTACGTCTTGAGCAGCTCCGCCAGCCACAGGATTTCACAGTCGCAGTGAAGAGCGTTTGAATCCAAACGCCTGCACAAAACAAGGAGCAGCCACAGCTCTGTTAGCAAGCCTCAACCATTTTGCTAGGAACAGCATGGTTCTGTAAATGGAGCAACACCTTTATCTGTGAATACAGACAATGGCCAACAGGTGATGCCATACAGGAGATGATTACTTGCTTATAGGCATTCTGGTAGTTTTTATTAGAAGACTATGTATTATTCTTACTGCACAAAGAACAATCCATATATATTATTTAGTCTATAAAACAATGATTATGAATAATCCCAATATGGGAAATGAACTTTAGTCAGCAACTAAAGAAAACAGATATGAAACAAGGTTCTCAATCTATGCACATAAACAAATGGAGTGCAGTTAAAAAAAATTAATATTTATAACAATTACACCATAAAAGGCATTTGCAAGGAAGATAAATATTGCAAGAGGAGATACAGTCTAATTGGGTTATTTAAGATTTCATTAGTTCAATAATAATTCAGTTTACTTACAGTCTTTTCATAGATTCTAAGTGACTAAATGTTCCAGGAATCAAGTGAGCTATTCTGTTGTTATGCAAAAACCTGTTAAAAACACAGAAATATGCATGTAATAATTCAGATTTTGTGATGCACTCATTTCATTTACATTTTACTGGAAGGTTTTCAAGAGAAAGTAATCTAAGCAAATTTAAGAAAAAAAAATTGAACCTGTTCAGCAACTCATTGTCTTCTATTTTTTAAGTGGCCTCCAAGGTGTACTTGGGTGAGTCCAAGAAGCCATAAGTAACCACAAGGAAGGGAGTTCATAAACATTCAAATGAGAAATTTAAAAAAAAGAGTCCTAAAGAAATTTTCTAGTTCTTAATTCATAACATTTATTTTAGGCCAAACATTGATCACAGATCTTTGGGAAATAGTTTTGCAAAAGAAAAATATACCACAGGCAATGCTCACTTCTGCATGCCTCTAAGGTCAGCCTCACCAAAGTGTTCTTGGAAAGACTATGTAGTAGTTACAGTAAAAAAACTGGATTAAAAACAATCTATGGCAATGATAAAAATATTATTTTTTAGTTTCAAATGCTTGATTTAATTCAAACAAGGAAGCAAGCTGTCTTCTGAATCTTACCCCAAGAAAAACAAACTTACAGCCTTTCAAGTTTTGGAAGATGAGTAAAGGATTCAGGTTCCAACGTTTCTATTTGATTAAAGTGCAGATACCTGAAAATATGTTAAACAAAAAGAAAAATACTGAAACAATGTTCTTAATGAAGGTGAAATATTTTAAAGAATTTGTTGTTTCCATGCTGTTTACAGATCTAAATGGCCATAGTGATGTAGCAGCTTTTTCTGTTACCATCTGAATCTCATACTTGAATCTGAGAAACAAAAGACATGACAAACAAAGAAGGGTTTGCAGATGACTACATTGAGTGCATGTGTGTGTACATATATAAGCAAAACCCCCCAAACACTGCTTTGGAGATTTTGGAGATAATACTTTGAACACTATTTTGCCAAGTCTGATGTTCATTGTATGCATGCTTGAAAAAATTCATCAAAAGAAGAAAGCTATTATTTTTTTATAGGAAAAATGTTACAGGTTATTTAGAAAACATTTACGGTTTCCAGCAGAACAACATTTTTCATAGACAAATGTTTTTATTTCAGTGAGTGAAAATTTCAAAAGATGCTGAGAAGTAACCTTCTCTAGTCCACGAACACTGGCATTTAAAGCTGTCAAAATCAAATTTGGAATATGAACCCAAGTTTGACTAATTTGACTTTAGACAAAGGGCTTCCCAGCAATTGGTGCTGTTTGATGCTCTGTTGATGCTTATGCAAGCTATTAATATTACACAACAACACATCTACACAGCTATTAATCCAGTAAAACTGAGAAAGTTAACATAACAAGACAATTAGCCAGACTATTAATCTGTAACTGCTATGGAAATGGGCTGCAAAGGCAGGATCATTCCAGCATCGACTATTTTGTGGAGATACTCCTTAACCTTGCAGTTGAGGAAAAAAGATATAATAGGTAAGAATGGCACAAGGAAATGTGAAAATGATTTATAAACTTTGGATCTTGATTGTATCCAATGTACTCAAAACTCCTTATATTTCCTATTTGACCTCTGACAAACTCAGGTACCTCTGAGAATGTGCATATACAGAAATCACTGTGGTCCGAAGAATGAAAAAGCCTGTCATTTAAAAACAGTGAGAACAACTCAGTATCTCCTGAAAAATCAATCCCTCAGCATGAAAAGGGCAAGGACACGGGGATTCGCCTGTGCTGAGCCAAGTGGTGGCTGCGCAGAGAGGAGAGCGGGAAGAAGCGGTGATTCCGGCCAAGCCCTTGCAGGGAGCCCTGGAAGGCGCGCGCAGAGGGAAGCCAGGCACGTGCCTGGCAGCCTCCCAGGCCAAGCGCGAGCCAGCGAGCGATGCCAGGGAGCAGTGAATGGGGACCACAGAAAAAGCCAACAAATCAGCACGGGCGTGATCAAGCACATCAGAGTGTCAAGTCTGCCTACTGCCAGTGCAATGCATGGCCACAGAATATATTGAGCACAGAGTAGGGTCTTGTTAGCATAAGGAATCAAGAGCTGCATCACCATGCTGTGACTGCCAGTTTTCATCTCCTCTTTGAAAATACAGGGTGATTTCTTCTAAATTAAAAAGAGAGATCTCCAAGGCAGCTATTTCCTGCAAGGTTCATTCGATTTGCCAGCAGAGAGAAGAGAGACGTCAGTGAGGAAGGACTGGCAGGACAAGGACTGGGCATGGCCCAGCCATGAGGTGGGCAGGCACAGCTTGCCAGGAGCCAGGGCTCTGCTCATCCACCTTCCAGCATCAGCAACATTTGGGAGGGGGCAAGGCAATGTGAGGATCACTGCAACGAAAGAGGACGAAGGGAAAAGCCAGGCACAACTATAGGGTTTGTTACTTCTGAAGCAGCTTTCATTTTGGAAAAATTTACATTCACTACTTTTTTTGCAGGCAGCAGTGATTCTTTCCTTTTTGACTTTCTTAATTCTACTTGCAATTTTATGCCTCATGAGCACCTTGCAAATATATCTCTTTATATTCCCAATAAATTAATCTCTCGTACTTCTTTGCCAATGACAAGGGAAGATTTGTAGGCACCTCTTGTTAGAACAACAAATAACATCGGTAAAAGCAGACACATTGAGGCACACAACCCCTTCTTCAGGGCCACGAATCAGACGTGAAACCAGAAACAGAGAAAAAGAACACCTCTCTCAGATGGTTTAAGTAGTGTATACATTGCTAAAGCAGCAGCCCATAATGTCTGTTCAGTACTCAAGACTATTAAAATTACAGATGCAATGAATGTTCCTGAAAACTCACCTTGTTTTTCCAAACAAATTTAAAAAAATATTTCTGCTATAAACCTTGCCTTGTTTACTAGCTCACATCATCACTGATACAAATACAATAATTCAGATGCTGAAGAACATTATAACAGTTAACTTTACCTCATCAGATATCACACTGTCCAAAGTAGCTCAAAAAATCAAATAATGAAATCCAGCTGAAAAATACGCTTAACTGTTCATAGTAGTTGGGCTACACAAGTTAGTTGGGTTTTGCAAGTCTTAAATTATGACCTAAAAAAATCCTTAGCTACTTATTATGCAATTTATGAATAGAACAAGGTGTTAAATATCTGTCCAAAATAATTACCAAGTGTAATTCAAAATAAATAGATGCAGAAACCAGATTGCATTGTAAGTCTACAATAAAGATAATAAAAAATGCTTAGCATTATGACCTACACTTTAATCTTGGTTTTATCACTTGGGTTTATCTCTTCTATTATTTTCTTCTATGTAGCACATTAATGTTTTGTAAAAGTATATTTTAATATTTTAATTAATATGATAATTTCTTGGATTTAAAATTCACTTTAAAGGTAATCATATTCAGCCAGTAATATCACACTGGCATATCTTTATAGACATCTTTTATGTTCAGAGTACAAAACACTCTAAAAATAGTAGTATCATGTAATAAATTAGATATTAAAAAGACTTCCAGAATGAAATTTGAAAGGAAAAGCATACAAGAGTGATTTTTAAATACATATGTGTCTTTCTGTTTTAATTCTAAACTTACTATCAAGAATTAAACAGAAGGAAAGGAGATACTTATGGGGAAACAAGTCAAAATGAAACACACCAAGAGGAAAATAAAGATTTTATCAAATAAGTATGGTATAGATTTTCTTTCTTATTATTAATCTTCTAGGACAAAAATTTACAGTAAAATTCAATCCCAGTGGCATTTTTCACAGCACTAAATTTAGTATTGTATCTTATGTAGATTTGTATTTTTTGTGAGGGAGTATTTTTATCATATATGCCAACTGTTCTTTTTCTAATAGTATCACCACATCTTTGGGAAAGTACTTACTAATCCATTAAGTGACAATAATCTATATTCTGAATATTCAAACACCATGTTTGCCATTTTGATTATTTGAAAGAGAATGAACAAACACATGTTTTTCACATTTATCTAAGAGCTTTCCCTGCTCAGGGACAAGTAGCAGCCTTAAACCACAAGGAAAAATATTTAAATGTATGTTGTGGTAATGATATAAAGTATTGGAGCAGGATACTTAAGGAGATTATGGAATTCTCTCTGAAGACTTTTAAAATAAGGCTAGATGAGTATCTGTTTCCAGTTTGTTGTCCCTAGCTGATCCTATTGTCATAAGGATATACTTCTCAAGGCCCCTGTCATATCTTTTGGGTTTGTTTGTTTGTTTATTAATTAATTCTCTTCCATTATTCCTTCCCATAGATAGTTTTAGCAGCAACTTTACACAGACTCCACTGTGTTAAATGTGCATAACTGCTGACATACAGTTATGCAAAAATCAGGAACTTGCAGTATAAAACAAGACAAAAAATAGCAACATTTCAAAAATACTGAAAATTGAATTGAGAGAAATAAACTTAATATAACAAACTGCATCACGATATGTTAGTTAATGTTTTTGTCTATTAATTGCCCCTAAATATATGCGTATGTTCATAAGCTACATCATAACTAATAACAGCTTATAAAGAGCAAAATTAGTATGTTAATATGAAAGTTAAAAGAAAATGCATAACTGGGATTAAGTAAACAGATTTAGATAATTCCATTAGTATTTGGGGATCCCACCAGTTAAATACTGGGTAGTACACTTTTTGTCCCTGATACATACAACTCATAAGCTGAGATTTCAAAAATACGCCAGATATTTGGAAGAAAAGCAAGTATACACATCTGGAAATGGACTCCATTTAGAGCTAGGTCTTGGGATCCAAACTCATGACCTCCCAAGCAGGGTATTTGTGACATTTCAGGTGGGATTCAGTTGTCAAGCACAGGCACACAGAGGCACAGAGCAGTTGTCCAAGACCAAGCATACAGAGGCAGCCTTCCTCGCCTTTCGGGTGTTCTGTCTCCCTTCTGGCTGCTGCTCTGAAAAAATATAAGTTTCCTGCAGCTTTCTGCTGCCTTTGCCAGACCAAAACATATGTCTTGCAGATTTAACGATGTCTAAACTGGTACTAAGCAGCTACTTTTCATCAGCTGACTCTCTCCCTTCATGCCCAGCCACAGGTGAAAAGTCAGATGACTAAATATGTATGGCTCAATGTGTTCAAGTATCTAAAACTGCCAATTTTTCTTTAGAATCTACCGTAGCACAAACAGGTTTCAAAATCTGATTCAAAGATCTTATTCCCTTGGCAGAACTTTCCAAAGGAAAAGCTATTTTGACTACATCAGCAGCTAAGAATTCTGCCGCAGAGGTTTAAGGAGGAACCTGCCAGCTGCAGTAAATTTTTGGGGGTTTTTGTCCCATATACATGCAAGAGGCCTCCTAAATCTAATTACACTTAGTTTCTGTTAACAACAACAACAATCACCAGAAATGTGTTTGTTTAGCTGTTCAGGTGTGTTTTAAAAAGCAACTATTAGTTGAATTCTGCTTCACTGTAGTAGAAGAAATTGCTGTGAAACAAGTCTTTCCCTGAAATGTGGTCCACAGTGTCTACTTCTGAGAACTCTGCTGAGCACTGAGAATAGCATTTGGCTGGGTTAACACAACCAGTAGCAAGATGTGTTTGATAACCTGAGGCCACAGAGACCTCCAATGCAGAAACATCACCCTGGTAGTCAATACAGTTTAAAACTGAAATTAGGACACTTGGGAACTTGGTTGCCAAGAGTTACTCTTGTCTTGTCAACAGTTTTTCTCCAAATATAATGTGATAAAACAGACCCTGTAGAATCAGAGCATATTTTTATGCTAAAGATGTATAAAATCCAAATCTCTTATAAACTAAAGATCTCAAAGAGTACTCTCCATTAAACTTATTTCCGTGCCTGCCACTGGCTTCATGTGCTCCCATTTTCCCTCCTGGCAAGCTCTCTGTTTAGGAGAGAAGAGCTCTAAAAAGCAGTGAGCTCTGCTGTGGGCAGTGGGGAAGTACCTGCCCCCCATCCCCTGGCAGCTGCAGGTGCTGCCATGACACACATATAGGCAACGAGCAGTGACTGTCCCAGGCTCCATTTCCATACTTCCCAGCTAGAGATGAGACTCAAACCTTGAAACTTAATTTCATACTGAATCATGTTGATGTCTCAGAAGCTTGAGCTTAAGCTGATACAGTGTGATATCACCATAGGCAGAGAGGCTTACCTGCCACATAATTCAGAAGGTGTTAATATTTCAAAGTGATTTTTGGTTTTCAGTCATAACATAGAGCAACAGGAAAAAAGAACAAATGTTGTCACTTGCAGCATATGAGGCTTGTGGCATGGGGAAGAACATTATTTGGAAACATCAGTAATTCAATAAATGGGCCTCAGTATTCCAAATACTACACAGAAAATAAGTATTGCTATTAGCATGCAAGTAAGCCCTACTAGTTGGTGTAGTATGGTGCAGTAATAATTTCTAGAGTAAAAGGAGGAGGAAGAGAAAGGCATTAAGGAAAAAAATTACATGTTTATATATCTTTTATAATTAACATTTCTGTTTTATATAGAAACTCTTCCTTCAAAAGGCATCTACTGCACTCTAAAATGAGCATGTATGATTTTGTACCCATATGAAGTGTCATTTTATTTCATATATACTCTGTGTCTACTAATACCCATTAGAAGTTTATAGTAACAAGGAAACTGGTATATATAAAAAACTTGTAATACACTGATGCCTTTCAGGAGTTTAAAAACTGATATTCAGCCCCCAGTTTATACACTACAAAACTCATTGGTTTACTACTGTTATTTGGTAGTCAAACTGTGAAACAACTACACATTTACAGCTTTTTCCTTTTTCTAAATATTACCGCAATGAATGTAGAGCAATGCTTTCTGATCACAGAATCATAGAATCGTTAAGGCTAGAAAAGACGTTTAGGATTTTCAAGTCCAACCATCAACAAAGCACCACTATCATGTTCATCACTAAACCATGACCTCAAAGTCCAGTCATTTCTTGAATACTTCCAGGAAGAGTGACTCCACTGCTTCCCTGGGCAGCCTCTTTCAATGCTTTACCACCCTTTCCATAAAAAAATTGCCCTAATAACCAATCAAAACCTCCCCAGGTGCAACTTGAGGCCATTTCCTCTTGTCCTGTCACTTGTTATCTGGGAGAAGAGACTACTCCCCAACTCACTACAACCTCCTTTCAGGTAGTGTTTGAGAGCAGTAAGGTCTCCACCAAGCCTCCATTTATCCAGACTAAACAACCTCAGCTCCCTCAGCTGCTCCTCACAGAATTTGTGCTCCACCCCCTTCACCATCTCCATTGCCTTTCTCTGGACTCACGGCAGCACTACGTCTCTCCTATAGCTGAACTTAATGGAATCAATACCACTGGGTTTTGTCATGCTTAGGACTGCATTCTTCATTTTTTTCAGTAGAAATTATTCTTCATTATACAGGAAAAGAAGTTTGATTTTAATCAATCTTTCTGGTGGACACTACTGAAACATCTACATTGCAAATGATGAACTTCCTTACTTTTTAAACATCTGTATATGGAAAAGATTAACACATATAAATAATAGCAAGGTTTTTATTTAAAAATCTATTCTTGTTTCAAAGTATAACAAAACTGGGTTGAACTTCAAGAGGCTAATTCAGCTTTAGTTATGCTGCATAAAACAAAGTAACTACTGCAGTCAAAGGAATTGTGATATTATAAAAAACTACAGAAATGAAAGCAGAATCTATCTCTAAGCAATACACATTAGTTTTCAACATTTTCCACAATAATCTCCTTTGTCAAAGCTATAAAACAATGTATAGCGACATCAGGAATGCAAATCACAAATAAAAGACAAACACAGAAATGAGGAATTTGACACAGAGATCAATTGTGGTTTTTTCACATGCAAATGATTACAGGGCTCTCTGCCCAACCCAGGGAGTGCAGACATGCAGAGCATGCAGGTAGGATGTACGGATCAAGGCGTGCACTTTTCCTCTGTAGGGGAACCACAGAGATGACAGCACAGAAGAGAAAAGGCACTTACAGTTGTTCTAGAGAGGCAAGTCCTTTAAATGCTTGCCTGTCAATTGACTGGATTTCATTCTTGTACAAATAGCTGAAACAAGAAACAATCAGTAATATTAGTACACAAACAAGAGCTACATGAAGGTGGAAAAGAAGAATTCAGTTGACACGTGAAGACAGTTTTTCAACTACATATTAGAAAAAAAATACAAATCAAAAACTAAAAACATAAAAATATTATGTCATTGAGATTTCATCCCAGATGACTACTAGGAAAGACAAAAGTCTGGGGCCTTGAAGGCCCTGAGGCTGATACCTGCATGGTCTTGGGCTTCCCAGTGCTCATAGTATCACTGGATTTTTGTCCCTTGTTTTCTTGATTGGTTTGCCGAAAGCCAAAATAAATTCAACTAAGTGGGACAGAATTGCATTAGAAGTGTCTTTACCAGAACACAGTAGGGATGCCACTGGCCTCTTGTTTTCTTTAAAATATCTTATCTGAACTGGTACAAATACTCAAATTATGATAGAGTCTTTTACTGGACTTGGAGAACAAACAGTGAAATTTCTGTAACTCCACCTGTGTCACCTTTTGAATATTTACAAAAAATACAAGTTAGAGTACTGGTATAACATCCATAAGGCAGCATTGTATATTTGTTTTATCACTGTGTAGAAGATGGACATTAAGTCCCCACTGATACTCTATAATATAAACAGAATAAACATGCAGAGTATCAGTATGATTACATGTGTTGTCTACACCTTTTTTATAGAAATAAATAAATCTGGAAGGATCAGTGTATGTGCTCATGTTCATCACGCTCTTAGCAGCAAGGATGGTTTAGTGAGGGGTATTGGAGAAAAATCACAGTTTAGCTGATAACTACAGCTTCTGCATGGAGGCAGCAAATGAAAATACTTTGCTTGTATTCCTTCTTGTGTTAGGATAGGAACAGGTTTGCAGTTAAGAACATTTTCACAATTATTTGACAAATGATTTGAAACTCAGTTAATCAGGCATGGGTTTCTATGAAAAGGGGATGAAGAGACTGTACTACAGATTACTTCATTAGCAGGCATCTTATTAGTAGTGGTTTTGGGTTTTCTATTATTACAGTTTTAAGTAACTTACTGGAAATATTGCAAACTCCTTTTGATGCAACAGAAAAAATACTGGCTCTGCTGGAGCTGGTAGCAGTTTTTACACTGATGTGACAATGGGCAACATTTCACAATAGGCCCTAACAAGGAAAGAAGTTGTACGTATTTGATGTTCAACTAATGACAACTTTGGGGAACAGTAAGGAGTAGAATCCTTCCTTTGAGTCTAAATTAACTTTTCCAACACACTGCTTGCTGAGAATTCAAGACATTAATATATAGAGACTCCCATGTGCTTTATTAATGTAGATATGCATCTGAATAAAAAGCAGAGCTCCTCCAAGAACACAAAACATGAAATTAAAAATTTCTGAGGTTTTTAAAATACTCAAAACCAGAAAAAAATTACTGTCATGTGAAATTACTGTAAAAACTTTAAAAATCATTTGAAAAGAGTGAGTATAAATTCATGACACATTTTATATGTGGGACTGGTTTTTATTCTATTTGGAAAAAATTATTTCATGAGTATTAAAATATTTGTTTTGACTCAGATTTACCAATTCATTTGAGGATCACAGTCATTACAATTTTATGTCTCCTTAACTTTCCTCTCTGCTTGATATTAAATTCCTATCTTGTTTTCCTGTGAGAATTCTAAACGCACTTTTTCACTCCTTAGAAAATGTCAAGGACTGAACAGTGTTCAGTGTTAAGTGAAGTGTTATTTATCTTTCTTAATACACTTAATTCCACTTGGCAGTATGGAAATCTCTCTTATTTCTGAGTACTAAACTTCTGGTCAGACCAGAGAACCAAAGTGGGTTTAGACAGTTTTGATAAGCACTCTCAGTTAATTATCTCTTGTGGGCATTTCAATAATTTTATTCAAAAAATTGGAATTAATCCAATTTTTAAAAAAGTTTTACCACAATCATTCATATAAGTTTTATTTACCCTCTGCAGACAAAAGAAGGCAGAGAGTGAAAATCAGAGATGAGTTTGACTGGGATAATGACTGTAATATTGCAGGCTTTTACCACCATACTGCAGGGAAGGGAGCAGCCTTTAGGAGCTCTTACCAAGCCACTTCAGTGAGCTTTTATTTGGGATTCGGCTTTAAATCAGAGCTTTTTCCATTCTGACAAGAAAACCCTCAGCTGCAGGAAACTCAACCAACCTCAGTCCACCATATCCTCCCCTCAAAGAGAAACCCCAGCAACCTCAGGGCTACATGTCCTAAGACAAATGTGTTAACCAGACTACCATTTAATTTTGTTTCACTGAGGATATTAACAGAAAGAAAAATATATAAATATTTGCGTAATGGAGAGAGACACGACAGAATACAAAGCACAAATAAGTACCACTCACAAGAAATATTCATCCCTCTAAAATGTTACTGTGCGCATATCATGTTATACAAGTAAAACTTCGTAAATACTGCTAAATTTTAACATCAACATTCTCAAAATTTATCTGTTACATTATCAGAAAACAAATTTAGTACAATTAGGGAAAAAATAATTTATCATTTAATTTACCTAAAAGCTCTCTTACAGAACTGAATATTAGAATTTTACATAAGATGAACAGTTTATTAAGATGAAAAAGGGGTATATTCTATTAAGACATTAAATTATTTCTGGACAATTACTAATACCTATTTTTAGAAGTGGTTTGGATTTTTTTTTCAAAAAGAGCATTTTTTCCAGAAATGCAAGCAAGGCTACTAGAGCTCAGAGGTACTGGTCATACACTTAGAAAATGAACAAACAGGTAACTAGTTACCAGAAAATTAGGGGGAAAAAAATAGCTTTAATTTAAAAACTTGCTAGATTCCCTATGAGGATATTATTCAGGGTTTTCTTTTTTCTTTTTTTAATGGACCATTTAAAAACCATGTGATTCAAGCAAAGTAAGATCCAGATATATTTGTTTAGAACTGGAGGGAAAAACAGGCAAAAAGTAACAGCAGTATCAGGCATTGTAGAGTTAAATCTCACAAGTAAATAAACACCCAAAGACAGGTTTACCTAGGAACATGAAGGAGACACTGGAACCAGCAACGTGAATTGCAAAGAAAAGAGATCTGGAATCACTGGAGGCGCCCAGAGGACAAACATGACCAAGACAACAAGAGCAGCAGAAGGAACAGAAGGAAATGTGACTTAATCTCATTCTGAAAGGGTGAGGTCAGAAACTCCACATTTTGGCCAATCTATACCACATCATCTACCACTATTACTTCATTCACCAGGCACAAAACAAAACTTGCATGCTCCCTGTTGGCATTTCTGGAACTGATACATTTCATACGGTCTTAATTACCATTTACCATATGTTTATGGCAGTGCTTTCATGTCTGTTTCCTCATCTATCCATTTCATACCAAGTGAACATACAATGCTGTTGACAAAGTTAATTTTATTCCCAGTTTTAGTTTTTTCACTTCTTTCATGCTGTCTTCTAGCTCACTGCTCTGTAAATGTCTAATACCTTTTCTCTTTATCTGGAAAGGTTTTTTTAATAGCTAATCTATATTATATATTTTTCCATATCTCCTCCTGAATTCTTTCTTTTTTAACTTACCTTCATTTTTAACACTTCTGATTCCAAATCTTCTAGTATTCTACATGTTGAAATGGTAATAATGTGTCTACCTTCAATTCCCAACTCTTCTCTCTTGGAGAATAAACTGTTGACTTTTAGGCTTAGGAAGGATTATCCTACCAAGTGTCCACAAATTTACCTGCATCTATATTGTAAGGTTCGGAAGCTTACTGAAGAGCCTTATTGCCAAGAGTAAGGTATATGAAATAAAGACAGATGGACAGAAAGGCAGAGAAGCAGAAAAAAAAAGGAAAAGAAGTACCCTCTTAGTTTCACAGCAAAACAATAATTACATTTCTTTCTTTTCAACATTTAGTATATTAATACAAAACCAAATTATTACCACAAACAGCAAAGCAAAACCACACAAAACTGCTTTTATAATTGTCAAAAATTCAATTACATAAAGAACAAGATAATAAAAAATTCTTAAAAAAAAGTTTAAAAATTGTATGTCTTCAATTTTCTTTTTATGATGTAAAGACCAACTTTCACAGTGATTAATATTTTTAATGCACAGAAAATTGAGAAAATATCATTATTCTTTGGCAAAATGTGTTCTTCAGACAGATAATTCTGATAACATATATTCCTCATAAAATTCTAAACTCAACTTTAGAAAGGAATAGTACAAAGAAGCATTTGAAAATCCTGATTTAGACTCTGCTGAAAAAGATTTTCAATTGAAAAAAGCAAAAAAGCTGATCTTCAGCAGTCATACAGGAATGGATCTTAATATCTATCTCTCAGAGACTGGCTTTTTGAAAAAAATAAAAATGCTGTGTTATACTTTAAATATTTTATATATAAATATATAATTGTGAATATTTTTACTTAGTTTTATATACTAAGTATACTAAGCATGTTTACTAATTGTTATAGATTTTATATTTCTATATACTCACATTTTGCTAAATCAGGGCCACTGAGAAATGACAGGTTTTTTAAAATTAGTCAGCGAATTATACATTTTCAGAAGCACATGCAATCCAGTACAAGTTCTCATAAGAACACAAGTAACATCCTGGATCAATGATCTAGTTTTATGAAACATGTTAGGTTTGCAAATATTCACAGGACCAGATGATACTAAACCTCAATTTTTCCATATGATTTAATTTTATAATAGTACACTCTGAGCAGTCTTTCTCACTTTTGTACAATGTCTCCCCCCTAATTTCTACTTCAGTGGATCCTATTGGAAAGAAATGTTCTGGCTTGTCCCGTCATTTCACAGAATACAGTTAGCATTCAGTTAAAAAACTGAAACTTTCACTGCTGAACGGTATTGATTTGTTACATTTAAGCCTTCTGTATTGACAACCTGACCAGTACCAGAAATTTTGTAACTTTAAGGCTGTACAATTCAAACATTTCTATCACAGCCACTGAAACAGGCAAAAAACCCCTTAACGTTTATTTTAGCAAAACAAACAATAGCTTTAAAGAGCTCTCTGCAGTTGAATAAATTACCACACTGAACTTCATATTTAAAATTTTCCAGAGAACAACAGGAAAACAAAAAGATCTTCCTCTTAACAATACAGATACTGACAACCATTACGACATGTATATGAAAACTAATCAGAGTTCAGTTATTTCTTTTCGCTCTTTCATTGAACTGAACGCACTGAATAGTTGAGCTTTATTTCAGGCTTACTACAGCTGGGCAAAGGCAAGCACATGAAAACAAAGATTTAATAAAAATCAAGAAAAATCTTTGTACAGTTGCTGACTGTGGAAAGAAGTTCAGCAAACCTCACTTAGTAAAACCTTATGTACTACACTACCAGAATGATCACACAAACATATCTTAAAACAAATAAATCATCATGGACTTTAATCATTCATTGGCAACAGTCTGCTCAATATTCTTTTCCCTCCTATTGTGTATAGGTTAAACAATTTCATTACTGAAAGACAATACACATAAAAAAGAGAGCAGGAAACATAATCAAGCACAACTTGGAAAAACAGGTAAAGTGTCTGTGCAAATGTATGTGATTTTCTCCCTTCTCCCACCTCCTTACAGCTCTTCAGGCTGCATGCTTGAAAACTACAAGGAAAATTCACCTTCTGAAATGTTTCCAAAGCAATGAAATCTCAATGTGACCTTTTTTTCTGTACAGTCATTCAAGTAACCATCAATCAATACTCCAAGACAATGGAGAGAAATTTTTCTAAATGACACTCCATAAGGTCGACTCCAGAAAATAGAGCCGAGAATCCATGGCAACTTACTATGCCTCTTTAGTCTATTATATAGACAAAAAGAACATTTTTGATGCCTTTTGTTTACTCATATCATTCATACGCTTGGTATGTTTGTTAAAAACGGGAGAAGTTAGGCTTAAAATATACAGGGTGACTGAAGACTAGAACTGAGCAAATCATGTACATGCTCTGGTATTTTGGGTTTGACTGAATTTTTCAATTATGAATTCAGTGAAAAATTTAGGGATAGCTAATAAGCTTACATAAACAACAAGCTTCTGCAAACACAACCCTTGGACGAGCTACTTTTAAACCACTTCTCAAAACACAAAAAGAACCCGTGTGAAGATTTCAGTGAACCATTGAAGAGGTGGTTTCCTACACCTTTCAATGTATCGCTTTTTAAATTATAAGTTGCATATAATAAACAGCAACTACTAAGCCCTTTAAAATGTATTGCCTATAGATATCGGTCTTTTATTAGCAACTACTCAGAGAAACATAGTTGCCCCCACCCCATAAATTAATTTCACAGATTTTCAGTGCCGTCTATCTCCTGATACAGTGAGTCAAATAGAAATCACCATCTCACATCTCACTGAAGAAGCTGTTACACAGTGATGAGGAAAGAGACACTCATTTAACTTACAGATATTTCAGATTTTCAAGATCTTCAAATGCCCCACTAGGAATTCTTTTGATTTGATTGTTGTTTAGAAGCCTACAAAAAGAAATAAACCATTTATTTTAACATAAAGAAACACTAGGAGAAAAAAAAGTGTAAAAGCAAGTGCAATATAGTCATAAATAGAAAATGCTTTTCCCCCTAAGAGTAACTGTTAGAGAAAAAAAGGTTATGTGCTTACAGCTGCTCAGCCACTACCTTGCAGGTGAAAACCTGAAAAAATTAGTCAGAATTTAAAAAAAAAAAGAAACAAAATTAAAAAAAAAATAAAAACAGCAATAAAAATAAACAAACAAAACCCCAAACCCAAACAGAAAAACAAAAAAAACCCACTCAAAAGTGGAATAATGTGGTTTTTTGCAGGTATCTGAGATGTCGATGAAGGGGGGGAAAAAATCTTCTGCATCAAGTCTACACATCAGTTTGAAACTGATAAAAATGATATTGACAAAGATTTGTCACTAGCAGGTGCATTAAAGTGATTTTTCCTAGCTGTTTCTTAGCAATATCTTGTGTACTGGGTCCTTTACATCGTACAGGAACACAACTGTCTGTATGCACAGATTTCCACTCATCCCTCATACACAGTTTTACAAAGAGAAGGGAATTCAAACTTAATGTAACCTGTTTTTATTTGGGACTTGTGGATATCAGATCAGTGATTTGGACAGTTAAAACTTGAGCTGGATATCTAGCAGAAATTGTAATTCAGAACTGGGGATCAACTGCAAACAGAGGAATGATCAAAGGAGACTGGGAATAGGGACAGTTGGTAAGAACATCTTGGCAGCACAGATTTGGACAACATACTTTTGGGGTAAAGTCCTATCATTTCTTCTGGTGAGAATATAAAGTACAAGATGTGTCAGTTTATTTGTCATGATGTGCCTGCAGACAAATAGTGATCCACAGTTCACTGATATTACTACTGCATTTCAGTTCATACACTACTTGTGTTCTGGGAAACAATCACATTTGCAATCGTAAGTTATGTGCATTTAAAAGTCAAAATAACTTTCTATCTTAATTCCTCCTCATGCCTGCTAATACATTAAAGAAGAGAAACATGCATGTATTTCTTTTAAAAGTGATGCCTGAGGAAATGATAGAGGAGATACAAAGTTAAAATGATAATACTAATAATAATTGTATTATTGGTTGTAAAAGGTTTTTCAGAAGGACTTTTCTTCACAATCATATATGATAACAAGGACCTCCATGAAAGGCAGTGCAGTAGGAACAAAACCTTCTGATTCCTGCCAGTCCTGGTAAGCACGTTAGAATAGGAAGGTTCAAAGCATTAGAGTTTGTCAAATATTTTATAACTGTAACACATTTGCACATCTGAGCCTTTGAACAGCTTTCTTGTAACTCCATGGTTTATTATGTGATATTCCACCAAAGTAATATAGCACTATGTCAAAAAAAATTGTACAGTAATGGTCTGCATTTTTCATAAAATTCAATTAAAGTATATTAATAAAATACTAGTGTGCAAATAATTTTCTTTCTTGTTTTGATAGACATACACCTGATTTTGCCTTCAAATATTTTGGTCCTCACCCCCACTTCTCTCACCTGTGTAAATGCTACAGCTCAAACTTATGAGACTACCTACCTGTGAAAAGTGAGCAAATATGACACATTATCAAATTAATCACATTAAGTTAAAAGGGAAAGGGTCTTAGGGTTGAAAAAGAACTTACAGTGTGTTCAGGTTTTTAAGCCGTCTAAACTCTCCAGGCTGGATTTCTTTAATCCTATTAAATCGTAGGTCTCTGTGGAATTAAAAAATAAAAAATAAGAAGAATCATGTTATTTAAAAAGCTATGTATTTTTCCATATGAAAAACTGAACTAAGCATAAGTCTTTCTTGATGACTGACCAGCCTCTGTCCATAAACCACAGCTTTTGAACAAAGCAAAACAAATCCAAATGCTGTGTGACAAGTTTAAGCAGAGGATTCACCAAATCCAGCCTCAGTGGTCAGCTGAAGGCTGTATCTAAGTTAAACCTGTGATCATGAAGTATGCTCTCTTCCACAGTGAAGCAATTTGTAATGGGTTGTTGAGTATTTCACTAAATTGAATTGCCTCTGTATTTTAAAAGCAGTTTGTAAAGAATATCATAGAACAAAAATGCTTATTATAAATAAACAGATATAGAAACATTTGGGTCAGAAAAAACACAGGAAAAAGAAGAGACAGGTTTCAATACTTCTAAGCTACGCAATTCTTTAGTTCTGAGTAAGGAGGCTTAAGTGCCCTATGTTATCTTGCTCTTAAAACATATAAACCCAGCTGCCTGAAGCTAGACATTTCCTTATTTAATTTTACTTTCTCTTAGTTTTTATAGGTTTCTACCATCTTCAGTTTCCTGTTAGCTCTATAGCTAAATGAGAACTTCTCCAAGAGGAAGGAAACCAATTTCTCAAGCTAAGTGTTACAGAGAGAGCAGGGACAAGGAGCAAGGTGGCAAGTGGAGCAGGGATGTGGAGAAACACCATGGCTGTGCCAGTCTCACCTCTGCCACCTCCTGTTCTCCCCTGGCTCCATGTCTGGCTATTGTATTAGACCAGCTCAAAATTGGTTTAACCAACTGTTCAGAACCAGCAATAAACCTGTGCAAAAGAATCCCAAAAACACAGGAAGTAATTTTCTGCCTGATAAGCAAAATGGACAAGCTTCCTGGGAGAGCACCCGGGTGAGAGGGGGACTACAAGACTGGGGAAAAGAAGCAGGGCAATAGGTCTGTCCTCTTCCCTAGCAACAGACCAAGGACACCAGGGCCTTATAGTGTCTGGTAAGCAAAAAGAAGGGAAGCAAATGGAAAGTAAGTAAAATCTGAAAGACTGTGATCACACGTCTTAGAACACGCACTTACCAATTGTTTTCAAAAAGTAGGATATCAACACGTCACAACTGCAATCTTTGAACTAAACCTGGTCTCAATCAAAACATAAATATGCTCTGCATTTTAACAGGTAATATGTTAACAAAAGTCTCTCTGATATTTGGTATTTGGTCAAAGGAAATACAGAAAAGTAGACAAAACATCAGCTGCATCCTAATGCCTAACCCCACTGGCTGAGGCTGTATTAATAGAGAGGTGTAGTTGTCTGAAGTCTTTTTATAAAGAGCATACTTAAGCATCATTCCTCATGAACCCACCGTCATGGCTTATTCAGCTTTGGAATAATGGCCTCAGAAGGACTTTTTCTACATAAGTGGTTTAGGATGTGGCCTACTGTTCCCTGCAAGGAAAGGAACATGTGGTTCTGTTTGCATTACACTCCACCGAAATACTTGATCAGTGACTGGAATAAATGAGGGATGCAAACTGCTATCTCTTATTTAGATGTGTAGTTAAACTGCCTGTAGACATGCTGGACAGCCCCCTTACTCAACACTCAGTGAACTGAAGATTTCCAGATTTAGAAGCACGAATTTTCAGAGCTCCAGCTTAAGCTTCCAAGCTTCCACTTTAACAGCATTATGTTTTGCTCATCACTCACATGTTTCATGTGTCACACATATACGTCCCTGATGAGAAAGAGATGCTGCCTCTGAGTCACTGAACCTCAGGTGCCAAGATATTCTGAACAACCATGGAATGTCATACCTGCACTGAGAGAAGATACAGCAGATCCCTCTGTAAGGATCATTGGATGTGACATACCAATTTACTTTCCTAGCTTTTTCTAGATTATCTGAAAGTTTATTGTGTTCCAAAGCAGCATTTTAGTTTTGATTAAAATAGTCAAAAGTGCAAAAAATTCGATATTCATGAACGGAATATTGGAAACTGAGTATTTTTCAAAAGCCTCAAACTACCATTACAACTAGCAATATTTAGCTCCTAAAAACCTCTTTTTTAGAAATAAAATAATATACATTAATCCACATAAAAAGCAAGCCTATTCCTTACAGTAATGCAAAGACAATAAATAAAAATTTAACTTTCATGAACGCAAGGAAGGAGCCAGCTTGTTGGGTCAGCAACAAAATGAACCCCCTTTTGATGTGTCCAATCAACTCTGCAGTAACTCATGAGGATAACTGGGGATTAAGAACACCAAACAAAGTAATTTATATTATTTTACTATCACTGCATGTAATACCATATATAGTGGTATTTATTTCAACTCCTAACACTACTGCCCTTCTCATATGAAGTTGTTAAAGCTAAAGAACACATCAAGTTTGAAATTCTACCCATTCCTTTTCATTCTACATAAAGGTATGAGAAAAAGGAGCTGCAATAAAACACAGCACACAAGTTTTCTCTAGAGCACAGTACATCTGGTATCTGTAAGTAAAATTATAAAGAATATATATGTTTTGTTTAAAGTTAGTACTATAATTTCATTAAAATTGGAAGAAAAAAACCAATGTTAATCTCACTAAAATGCAGGATTATGATTTTGGTCCATTCTTTCAAAGAGAATTTCCTTCTTCAAAGGAAGTAACATTTCTCAGTGTTCATTCAAAGTATTTTCATTAATTTTCAGCACAAAATCCCACAAAATAAAGAGTCAAGTGGCTCACAAATAAAGAAGATAAATCATAACCACTGTAGATTTCTAAAGAAGAAACTCTGTCAAACTGTCATGATTTCCCTATACAGCAAGATAATAAACAAGTGGATAAAAGAAATAGAATTTACATTGCATACATTAGTTTAAGGGGTGTGGTATAGGCCATCACAAAAACAATAGAGGAAATCTCTGTAAACCAAGTGTTCAACTGCTAGGGGAAAAGATATGCAAGACTAGTTATTGAAGTGAAAGATTGCATCAGACAGAATTGTCAGAAATCAGACTCAGTAGAAGAAGAAAAAAAAGAAAAAAATCTCAGTCACCACTGTCATACCATCACAGAAAAACAATACCAAAACATTCCATACCATACAGGAGCACCATTTCTCAGGCTTGAAATGTCATGCCCCCATAGCACACGGACACTATATCCAGCTTATGATAACAGAATGATTTCACGGAACAGAAGAGCTCAGAGAAAAGCCCAACAGCAACAAGAAACATCCCCTTGGAGAGTGAATGGCAGGAATGAGAACTGTGTTAAGACCGAAAAATGAGTATGGGTAGCACAAGCAGGCCAGTATGGAGCAGATCTTCAAAGGCATTTTGTGTTACTGAAATAATGTGTGGTCAATCAGCATGATGAGGTTTCTTGACCCTTTTTTTTTGACTAGTTCCGGCCCAACCATGCCACATGATTTTCCTTCACAAAAGCCTGTTTCCTGCCCATTCATTTCTCTTTCACCTTTTTCATTGCTCCCATTTTGCTCTTACAAACTGACATATCCTGGCTGGTTGCTGTGCTTTGGGGCTCAGTGAGCCTGACTCCCATTGACCAGCCAGAGTGCACCAGGAGGTTAAAACAGCTGACTGAGGGAGGCCACCCAGTTGTTGACCGTCATTTTTCCCCCTCCTAACCTCTGAACAGTAAATGAAACAACCAATTAAAGAAATGCAAACACCTGTGATGATGGCATTGGATTTTAGGGTATATAAGAACTTTTGCATAACAACCCAAAGCCACAGGTCATTCATTTGGTTTTTAAAATAAAGATCTAATACATTTAACTCCTAATTCAGATTGTCTCTTTTATTATGTGTTTCAAAGTGAAAATATTTACTTCTTAAAACTGCAGCTAGACAACTTAATTCAAGTTGAAAAATCCACTTCAGCCACACAGACTTCCACAGAAGCTAAGCCCATCACTTTGAAGCATTATGTCTTGCCTGAATAAGACAAACAAAACATGTCCATGATAGCCAGTAAACTGAATACTCTCAGGGTTATTTTCCTAGCTCCACTCAGGAGCTCTGCTCTGTGCTAATCCATGGAGCATGACCAGGAAATGTTCGGCAGAGAGCGAGGCTGCATGGGCCAAGAACGTGCCAGGGAGCAGGCAGTCAATTTAGCAATTGGATGCCCTTGAGATTCACATTCCAGCGCCTCGGAATGGCCGTGGTCCCACAGCCCTGCAAGCAGCCATGGGTCAGGAAATGTGCCAAGCAGGGCGTGCACACACACTTGCTTTGCAGGCTTCCTATGTGCCATTACCTGAACAGGGTTGTACGAAGATCTGTAAGACCCAGATGTATGGCACATAAGTAAATACAATATTTGTATATGTTTTCTTTTCTGTCACAAAGCAAATGCGAAATGTGCTGCAGACACTTTTTGTCTGGATGAAAATGAAATGTTCTTAATAAATTATTTATTGGAACTGACTGCATCTATTGGTCTCCCCTCCTTAGACTGCACATTCTTAACAATTTCCAATTCAGCACTGAAAAATAACTTTTAACAATATTTTTATCTAATTAAACACAGTAAAAATTTCTAAATATATAAATTTAAAAAAAAATTACTGTCCCATAAGATCCAATGTTCCTGTGCTACCTCCCGGCACTGCAGGACACCCTCTTTAAAGCTTGCACTGACAGTGTGCAGCAATGAAAGATAGGGTTTCTCTGTTAACAAATCCTGGTGGGGTATGGCAATATTAGGGCATATGAATTCATTGCAAGTTTACAAAATAACACTTCATAATAACTAAAGACCTTAATAAATATTTATAACATGACAGTCACACATGGTACACAGCAAACAGTACAACACTGACCTTAAACATCAAGCAACTTACAAGAAAAATTAATTAAAGAAGTTTCATATCCCTCTGTTTGAAATACAGGAATCTCTTTGAGAGAAGGGATTGTTTTTATTTATATCAAACCATGCACGAACGTAAAACTCTAGCTTTTTATATAAAATGCCTGAAGTGCAGTTTTCCTTTATTCTTTTATTTTTCTAATTATTGCAAAGCAACATACAGGGTGAAAGGTAAGGACTTTAATTTCAGTTACTTTCATAAAAGGTTAGAATTTATGTATTTTAATAACATTATTTCAGATCCCTTTTTGCTTAACTTCTAAAGATTCTGTTGCTTCATCAAATTCAGAAAAACCATTAACTGTTTTAAATCAAATGGACTCAAAGTAGGGCTGTGAAGAACATATCATGTGCTCTCATCATGCACCTCAAAAGGCAGCTACCTTTGGATCAGATTGTGGATACTCAACACCAAAACTGGTCACCTCCAGTCATCACTCCACCGATGATAACCTATTGATCTTGGGTAATAAGCATTCACTAGTCAGCAGCTACTACAAAAGGCATCACTCTAAGCAGGGCAAATGTGAAAATTCCTTATAAAGAACTACTGGAGCAGCAGCAGGGAAGACACCAGGGCTTCTCCTCTGCTTGCTCCATCCCAGCCATGTACTTCTCATCTCTGCCTGAGGACTGGGCACCCTGTGACTTATTAGGGCTTGGAGGATGTCCCTGAGATCCCTCCATTGCTAGATAGAGTATATTAAAAATGGCTTTCATTTTTTCAATTTTAATCTGTGTAAGAAAAAAAACCCATCATGACACAAAATTAAGATCTTTAATAAAGAAATTAAAACCAAAATTTAACATGTTATGCTACTGCTTCTTCCATAGTCATCTTTCTCTATACATACACATATAATTAGCCAATTGTAACATGGATATAGAACACTGTATTAAGTGATGATGTAATTAAAAACATTTATCTTGAGAGATATTGTATGTATGCAAAGCATACCATCAAGGCATTTACAAAAAAACTCTCTGCGTGTCACAGAAATGAGGCATTTAAAGAGATTTAAAATCTAGTACCACAACTATAAGGATTCTTGGTCATCCACTTCCATCTTCCTAGCTACAAGACAGAAATGAAAACAAAAGTGTAATTCATTTTATTTAAGGCTCATTTGCTTGGGTGTAACAATAAAATTTACAAAATGTAGTATAAGGAAAGAGTTTCTAAATTTAGCTGCTAGAATCACCAACATAGCCCCAAAATCTTAGACAAAAGTAAGGGAGATAACTTAGTTTGCTTTGGACACGTTATTTCCTATTATTAAAAAATGCTTGACAGGAGAACTCTATATGCAAAAGGAAGATTTTAAGCATAATGTGTAATTTCATCTTCTGTTTACACCTCCCCGATACTGAAAAAGATAAATGCAAAAATAGACGTTTGATCCTATTTCTTTCTCATATTAAAGAATAAATTTATTATTGTTTTCACTGTTGAGGCTGAGGAGGACACACAGCTGGTCTAACCAAGCATTCATTAGTTGTACTAATGCCAATCAATTCTGCAACACGAAGCTATGTCTCACTTAGCACTTTTTGGTTAGACCTACTATTTCATATCACCTGGACTTCACAACTTTAGAAGATCCCTTTAATAATTTGTTAGTCTCCCAGCATCTTTTATAAGTTTTTCTAGTCCAAAAATGAAAACATCCTCTTAGTTTGCTTAATAACATTAGATGCAAACAGAACAACCGAAAACATCAAGTTGCACTTACACTTGTTATATTTACTCTAGGCAAATATATTGACCAGCATACTGCTCCCAGGTATCATAGATTAAAAATCACATTCATACATTCATGCTAAGAAACACTACATGAAAAGGAGAGTAAGTGAAACAAAAATAATTTTTAAAACCCCCATACCTGGGAGTGTCTCCAAAACCAGTATCTGTCAATGCAGAATAAAGCAAACGCATCAGATTTACCACTGGCAAACTACAACAATGTATTTAAACTCAAGTTTAGAAGAACTGCATTTTTATTAGCCTATCATATTGAAAGCATCTGATTAAATTGAAATACTTTAAATTGAAAATATTTGTGTATCTGTTAGCTTTGGACAAGACAAAGGCAATTTGGATGAAATCAACTTAGTCATATAATAATACACTGTTTCAAATGTGATATTGAGGCATTGGTGTCTTTTATTATCAGTCTTCATTTAAAAGCAAAATACTAAAGCATTTACCAATGAAACCAAATCCTGATTTTTATTAGCAGTGAAGGTAAGTATCTCATTACCTTGTTTCAAGGGTTAACCAGTACTTCAGCATTGATTTAGGACATGAATGAACTTAAAATTTAGAGATATTTCCTCAGCTAAGCAAAATGAACACAGCAGCAAAATAGAAATACCTGAAAGTACAGCACTGTCTTAAATATTTTAAAAATGGACAGGTTCTTAAATGTCCAACCTCTGCTGCAAAGGTAGGCGCTTTTAAAAGGACCGGTGAAAACTATTTAAAACTAAACCTCTTCCTCTATAAGTCATTGTAAAGTGTATCGTAATTTAATCTTCAATACTTTAATGTGACAAATTAAAAGGAGGCAGTGGCAGATATCATGCAAGCTACTTTAAAATTATGGATTTCTTATTGTCATAACTTTCTGATATTGAGAGATATAAACAGTCTGAAAAAGATGTTTATGTGAAATATAGTGCACTCATTCATCTGTAAGGCTAGTTATCAAATGCTGATTGGCAACAAGAAGTGGCCAAATGGAAAAATATAAATTCCTTCAGCTGTATGATATATACTGAATCTGGGGAAAAGGTGCAAACTAGCTAATCTCATTTTCCTTAAAAAAAAAAAAAAAAAAAAAAAGGAGCGATTTAATAGGTTAAATCAATAATTTAAGTTAGAGAATTGCCATCATGTGTTTAGCACTTTTCCAATGTGTTCATAAGGTAGAAATTGTCATAACCGGATGACTTTACCATTGCTAAATCCAAAAGAACAAAATAAGACTTTTTTTTTCTAACCAATGCAGATTAATTACTACCCAGCAGAAATAACCTACACCTTGAACACCAAACTGCTATGTTTCTCAATACAGAACAAAAGATCTGCAAATGCCAGCAAGACTACATTGCTTATGTCTACTTTATTCTTATTCTTTTTTTATTCAAGGTCATCCCAGCAGGAAATGAAAAACAGCCATCAGCATAGTAAAAACATTCAAACAGAGCAGAGCATGAAAATTGCACAAAAGAGGTTATATAATCAAGTCAGTAGAGTAACTGGATGATGTCAATGGCACTTTAATGCTGCTTTAACTACTGCCCTGTAAAAAAATGTGTCACTTTGTTGAACAAACAAAGACGCAGCCACCACTTAAAAAAAATAAAACCAAACCCTACTTGCAGCTATAGCACTACTTACAGTAATCCTCTCTGTTAGCAGTGTAACATTTGCTAGAATACCAGAGGAACCAAGATTTTTTTTTTTTGCCTCCTTTTCAGATTTAGCCCTAGAGCTCCTTTTACAAACTAAATTATATCATTCTCCTTTTTCTTGGCAATCCATTTTCTGGATTAATTCTTCCCCAGTCTAATTATTACACACAATATGTAATTTTTTTCTAATTTATACAGTGATATTTTTATTATCGGTACATTAGCATACAGCACATAAAAGAACCCCTGCATTTTGAGACAGGAAATTAAAACATTATTCTTACATGGTCAGGGGGTATTATAGTCAATAATAATATACTGTAATTTCAGTAACAAAAGTAAATGGTAGGACCACAAAAATATTGAAATCTGTAGAAGAGAATGCAGAACATTTGGCAGTACTCGCCTTGATCATAAAACCATGCTTCAGAAAATATAAATGAAGTGTAGATGATCTATCAATTATCTAATTAAAATAATATCTGATTTGCACAAATGTGTAAAATTTGTTAACAGGAACTTTGAGTTCACATGTCTTAAAAACTCTGTTTTATCAGCTATAGCTTTGGTGAATGGAGAGCTTATGATATATCCTTTTCCAAGAACTAAGGATTTGTTTTAACTAACAATAATTTTGCCATTACAGTTGAAAGGAAAACATTTAAATGTTAACTCAATGAAATGCAGTACAGTATTGTCTTACTAAGTCTTTAGATCCCTTTGCTGCCCTTGTTGCCATTTTTCCAACCAGCCATTAAGAGTGCCATTAAAACAACTCAAGTGGGATTTGCTGGACCAAAGTTTTAAGTCTTTAGGCTTAATTGTCAAAAATTATACATGGAAATTTTATCCTCGCATGATTGTGGCTCTTTGTCTCATCCACTTTCAGAGTCTTCCAAAATCCATCCACTACAGAAATTATTTTGAAATTAGAAATTTTATTTTATAATGGTTTCTAATTCTCATTCTATCTTAAAAAAAAAAAAACACAAAACAAAACACCAAAACAAAACCAAAGCCACACAACCAAACCCCTCTCCTTTTAACAGCATGAATAGAATTCAAAGAGATGCAATTGCTGTTTCTGCAGTCTGAGAAATACCAAGAAAACGCAAAATCTGTCTTTATTCCTCTCAGGGGGAATCTATTGCTAAAACCAAACAATGAAAGACTGTTGACAGCACAGCCACATGTTTCATTACTGATTATTTTTCACAGAAATAACCTTGGGAAAGGGCTGATTTTTTGTCCTGTATTTGTGCTATGCCCAATAAAATAGAGCACAACATTTGTGTCTGAGTGCTGTCCAAACACAAATCCACGATACTAAAGGTCTTGGATCAAGCTACTGGTTGGCACAGTCTGTGTATAGAGATATGAAACACTGAAATATTTTAGAGGATTAGTGACAGTTGGAGATACAACCTTTTCTTGGTTTCCTTTTTAATATTTAAGAATATCCAGTTTGAACTGGACTTCTGAATAAAAACATTAAGTTTCTACTCTATAGTAGGCTAAAGAAGACACCAAAATAGGAAGCTGGCTAGTTTATGGCTTAGCATGAACCACTGAAACAAATGAACTAGTTTTGTTTGCTTTTGACGTTAGCAGTCCTGTGAATTACTACCGTGAAAGGCCCAGAGAAATTCTGCTTTTATGCTACAGTCATAAATTAGTCTTTTTTTCCTCCCATGTACCATTCTGTAAAATAAATACTGTTTCTGCATTTCTCTGTCTCACAGGGATGCTTAATTCTAAACTCAATATCCACAAAATACTGATATTCTCAGAGAAAAGAACTGAAAGCCAGAAAGAAACATTATCATCCCCAACCTCTCACACAAGACAAGTCACACAATAATAGAGAAATTCCTATCTTAAGGCAATTATTGCTGTGAGAGCTGAGCCATCCCTTTGAGAAATACATAAAACTGTGATTCAAGACCAAGCAAAACTTAATGACTTGCCTAGTCATTCTAGTAGTTAACTGTATTCACTGTTAAAAATGGGATAGTCTCATCCTGCTTCCAACTTCCAGCTTGAGCATGTTTGTTTTCAGTTTCTGCTCAGCAGAAACAAAAAGCTTTAAGTGAGGTATAGCACTGACCATTTTTCTTAAAAAAGTCCAAACACTGAAGTTCATGCATAATTTTTTTTTGCAGCAGTTCTTGAAAGATTTAAAAATAAATAAACCCATCATAAAACTTCAAATAGGGGTGGGTAGTCAACTCTGTTATTAGTCTGACTTTTTTCTATAGCAGATTAGTTGTTTCCCTCTTTACTGTCAGAAAATGGATGCAAATAGTGTGCATATTCATAATTGAAAACCAACACAAAATAATCACCTGTGTTTTACCAGAGTGCCTTAAGCTTTCTTCTAACTCTGACACATCAGCACCTCTCCCACAGGAGCACCCAACTGGGTACCCCTTATGCTGGGCGAAAATCAGTGGGGAGTTGAGCTCTCAGCAACAAAAACCCTACAGCTGAAAACAGGGGTGAGAGTGAGGGCTGTGAATGAAGGAACAAACTGGATAGGTAAACTAATAAGCCAGCATATAAGTGTGGTTTCCCCACCACTGCAGTTTTAGGGACTTCTTTCCTCGGGGCAGGCAGCCTCATTGATGCAGTGCATGTGAGCTTGTATTATATTTATTATGCCAATAAATAACATCCAGCATCTAAAATGCCAATGACCTTAGTAAAGAATGCTCATTTTGTCTCCTTCAATTCAAAAAGAAGTTCTGCAATACAGGATCAACATCAAGCCAAAGGATGTGGAAAATTGAAGGAATTATTGCATCTAAAAATAACATCTAAATTTGACTCAAAAGCCTTTATTCATTGTAAATCTATGCGTCACTCTTTCCCCTACACGAGGGAGATTTTGTTGGAATGTATTTCCAACTGTTTTGTACTTCCCACTTGTTTCCAATACAGTGACAGGCATATTAGATTCCAACAGACTTAAAGGTGTTGTTAGAATTTATATGGATAGTTGTTCTTGTAGAATGCTGAGGATATTTTACTATTGAAATGGAAACAGTATTGGCTTGCACTAAGAGTAACAACAAAAATTCAGGTACTCTATCACTTGGCTTTAGACTGTATTCCTGGTTTCAGACAAAGCAGCAGCTCTTCCTTCCACTTCATGGAAAATCCCAGGCCACCTCAATGAAAAAGCTGCAGCTCTTGGAATGGCATTTTCTGCTTCCTGAGGTTAACAACAGGCTGCAAGAGCAGATAAGTTAGCTACTTTCTGACTGCCTCTATCTCCTCCTGCTCCTGGCAAAGCAAACTCAGAGGAACAGGGCTCTTAGGACTCCTCTGATTTTTATCTCCCCATTCCTCATGAGTGCAGACAGCCTCAAGGCAGGCAACTGGGCTTTCCTGTCTGTTGGGAGAAGTTGTTTCCTCCCTGTGAAGAGCAATGCAAGTGGCTACTAGAAGACATTCAACCTTAAAGTACCCAACCGAATGACATTCAGGGAAGGGAATGTCTGGGAACAGATTATTTCTTCCCTTTTCTTCTTACGTCATGTCCATCCTCACACAAGTATCAGAATTATAAACAAAAGCAGTTTTGGAGCTACTACTCATTAGGGAACAAGTTACCTTACAGAATGCATCACGAGAATAATAAAAGATTAATAATAAACATTATGCTTTATACATTTTTATAATATTCCATAGCTTGACTCAATCAATACCCATCATCTCTAACCTCACACTGGAAAAGTAGAACTGAACTAGCCTACAACTTCTTCCCCTGCACATTTCTTTTCTTCTTTCTCTACCTAAATTAAATTTATTGGCCATCTTAAAAAACAGCTTGGAAAACTGGGTTGCTGAAAATTATGGATGTATCTGAAATTTCCAAGTAAATCTTACTAGTCTTGTGTGTTTGTCAGTATTTTTAAGTTCCAGTGGTCTCAGGAGATTACATCTATTTTGCATTGTCATACACCCTCTTCCTAGCAGTTCTAATATTGGCAGCATGAAGCCAACAATCAATTAGAAAGGACTCTTTTAAATCTCTCTGTAATTATTCCATCCTACTGACACAATACTGAAGATACTAGAAAAAAGCATGAAACATCTGTAGGCAGAAAAATATTTCTACACACTTCCATGTTGTTCATAATGCAAAAAAGGTCATTTCTGAATAAAATCAAAGACAATTCTATCCTTCTTCAGACTTCACGGCGTAATGACATTTTAAAAGTTATAATTCAATCTGATTTTTCTATTTTGAACACATTTCAACTTACATTCTTGCTTTTATTACCCCATACAAACGAGCTATAAATACCATTTGGGCCACATGGAGAGCAGCCATGCTGCCCAGTAACATGTAATAGCAAACGTGGATTCTCAAGGGGTCTTTCCTCAGTTCAAACATAAAGAACAATGCTTTCAAACTTGTGTGTGTGTATGTAAAAAAAAGTTCAAACATTTGATTACTCTTGCCACAGTAGAATGAAAATACCAGAATTATCTCTAAAATATTAAATTAAGTACAAACCTGCCTTTGAGGAATATCAGATGGTTTAAAGTATCCACATAATAAAAAGTATCCACATAATAAATACCTAGCATAACGACTCAACAGAGGAGACATTAATTAAAAATTAATTTATGTAAGTTAAAATTGCAGACATTTCTGACGTAGGACATTTGCTCTGGCAGATGGGTGGAGTAGCCCAGGGAAGCCCAGAGCAGGGGCTGGTGGCACTTGCATCCCTGGCAAGGAAGGAAAGTGGAAGGGGGCTTTTTCTCAAGAAAGGGCACTTACAGTTCTCTGTGTGCCCAAACCTGCCCCTTCAAGCTGTATCACAGATTCAGCTTATTTTTATGGTTTTCTCTGAGGGCAGGTCCTTTTTGGTGAGGTCCCAGGGGCAGGTTAGCAGGTTTCCTCAGGAGGCAGCTCCTCCTACTGCTGCCTGCCAGGCCACCCTCCCTCAGATATCACAGGCCACCAAACCAGGGAAATGATTCCAAGTGAAACCAAATGTTCTTCCCCTGCTTATTTGTCAGCTAACTCTGAGAACTGATGCAGACCACGGGAGGGAATGAGCAACTACTGCTGGCACCCAGCAGCCAAAAGAAAGCCAAGTACTACACACAGGGTGTTTCTGAGTTGGTTTTTTTTTGCTGCAAAGGGGTACAATCTCTGTTTTGTAAACTGAAAAAGAAAACTGGAACAAAACAAGTAGGTATATACTAACATTAATATACAAAATAGATCAGCTACTTAAATACATTACTTACTATTTTCATTTAATATGTGATCTAAATAGTTAGATTAAAAAAATTAACTATTTGCAGCCAAAAAATTTTAAAAAAATCTTAAGTTTCAATAAGCAGATATATCTACCAATTACTTTTCAGCTTTCAATAAAAGATTCTTAGACTGTTTCTACTACTCACAACCACATATCTATATGTCTTGAAAATGTATAAATTAGTAGTATTCCACTTGACTAAGACTACTGCCATATATGTCATATATTTGGCTTAAAAGCCAGTGAAAAAATTCTTTCCCAGAAATATTAATCACCAAATTTTAAGTTCAACTGAAAAAGAATCCTCTGGACCCACAACTAAACTATCATTACTGTAAGAGCGGTCAGAAGCACAAATATACCCTCTGATCCAAAGGCATACAAATGCCAATTTATGGCTCGGATTTCCACAAATACTTAAGACACTTCAAGAACTGAAGAGGCTGAAGACTGCAAGCCACAAACCCACCACTTAGCATTTAAGTGCAAAACTTTCTGCTGGTAAAGCTTCCTCAGGCATCGGATGTTGTGCTACTACAGCAGTCCTGTGGCTGAAATCTCTCCTGAGAGATTGTACACTTGCTCTGGTGTCTGGGACAAGTCCTTCCCATGTCCAAACCATACAGCTAAAGATAAGCCTGAGCTGAATGAATATTTTATTTCCCACCCACTGAAGCTTTGTCACTATGCAGTTAAAACCAACAGATTTACATAATGAAAGAGACACCAATCAAGAAAAAAACAAAACAAAACAAACCCCAAATTTTAAATCCACAATGGCATTCAAGAAGATTTACAAATCCTGATGCTATAAGAAATTTCATACATGTGGGTTCAGATGTAAAAATCAATTTATTTTATGGGTCTACCACCATGTCCAACTATCTCCAAATTTCAAAGTTAAAAAACCAAAATAAATTAATTCCACTCTAATCATAAGCTTATTTTAAAAGCAAATTTTGTTTACAATGTCCAGAAGATTGAAAAATAAAATATCCCTTAGAAATAAGGCTATTTTTAAAGTGAAGTCAGCCTGCAAAAGGCAGTAAGCATATAAAAGTTATTTAAAGAACCAACCAACCAACCAGGATACAAATTCTGTCACAGACAATGTCTGACATGCGAGACAGGTACTTGCTCTATTCTAGCACTATTACAAAACAATTCCTTGTGGCTATTCAGAAGAAAAAAAAAGTAAATGAAAGATAATGAAAAACTCTAATCTAAGGAATCTGTGTTCTATGTACAGTGGGAATTCAAAATTTTACCAGTACTGAAAAGACAAAACTAGTTTGAATTCAACTTGATATGGTTAAATGGTGAGTGCTAAACCACAGGTAGGTCTTATTTCTTTCTCTGATGAATAAGGGATTATGAACACGTGCCATGGAGTAATAAAACTGGCCTACATAATATACCTGAGTGTGGGGGCTGTACACAAGTTACTTGCCTACCTCTTATATCTGTTTTAAGTGTTGTTCGCATTGCAACTTAATCAAAACCAGAACATTTCCCCTGTACTATCTGAGGTGTTTGGCAACCACACAAATTTCTTCAAAACGCAATTCTAGCTTAAACTTATTTATGGATATATATCTTTTATACAGATATGACCAATATAAAGATTGACGCTGAATGCTGGTTTGTTTTGTTGTTGTTTTTTTTTAATAAACTTTGCTTTCAGCCAATTAATTACTGTTCAGTTGGAAATCTCTAATGAATACTGGATCCCAGACTCTTTACATGTTTCTTCTCTTTCCAAATCTTATATTCAGTTATTCCCATGCAAGATGTATCCAAACTTTTGAAGTAAAATAGAGAATATGAAAAAGAAAACATCTACTCCAGAAAGTACACGAAGTCGACATTGTATAAAACGTCTAAGAAAATACTCATATCACAATGGAGGATTAGAGGATTTTCTGGCTAAGTTTTCGAAACTGTTGTTTACTGAGTCAAGAAAAATGTTTCAACATGTATCAACATTTTAGAAATTTCAAGTGATTTAGATTATTGATAGAAAAGTCAGAAAAAAAATAATCTCTTAAGTTTTAAAAATTGGTTTAAATAAAGTATAGATGTTACCATACTAAGAAAGGTATTTACAGACCTTTAATAATTGTATGGTAGCCATTATTTACACACCTGACAATTAAGTCTTCAATCTACAAATCAACATGCTTTAGCTATACATAAAAGTCTAACTAGCAAATATTTTAATTGATTTTACCCCCTACATAGGTGCTATTGCATTTACTTAAGCTTTTCCCAGGGCAATAAAATTAAATCAGGAAGTTAATGCCTTGAATCTGGCCAGAGCAAGCCACCAACTCACAAAATCAAATTGTTCTCACTGCTCTTACAGCCCTGTGGCAGCTCTGCAGTTCTCCTTGCCTGATGTATCTCCTTTTACTGTCACTTTAAATCAAATGCCTAGGCCCTTTTTACTGGAGACTGAGAACCTTACCAAAGTCAAAGATCTGAATTTTCTCATTCAGTTTATGTCTGTAAAAAGTAAATACTTCACCTCTCAAATTTCTCTGAGAGTTTATCAAAATGCCATCAAACCAAAACTTTTTTCTTGAACCCAAATTAGCTATTACCCCAAAGAGGGACAAAATATCCCTTAAAAGGCATTCTGCTTTGATAGGCCATGTACTTTTTTATATACATATGTCACACCATCATACTGCTGCTCTAGCTTTCTACTTTATCTTAGCAGACAATATAATGTGGCATTTATTTGTATTTGAGTTTTGAATGGCCCACTAGAGTTATCTGTGTACCAGAACACACCTTGCCCCATATTTTTCAAAATATTTTGGAAAATTTGGGAAAAAAACTTCTCACTTCTCACCACTAAAACATTTACAAGATGTTAATTTAGACACACTTTAAAGATTTGAATATTGGCGACTGATTTAATCTGATTATCATGATAATATGTCATTAAATAGAAGCCACCACAAGACACTAAATAGTGAAATTTTATATCAAAGTGGACAACCAAAATCTTGTAAAAGTGAAATATTTGCTTCTGTAGAGCATGGTGGACCTTGGGCAGAGGCTATAAGCCTCTGAATTTAACTGTTTTGAGAAGTCTGCACTGAATTTCATGCTGCCCCAGTCACAATGCTCACACTGCCTAGAGATAAGTCAAGCATATAAGGACTTATTCATTCTGTATTTTTTCTCCAGCAATGGAAACCAGCAGCAATATGGCTAATAAAATGCTATTAAATCTAATCTGGCTAACACAACACAAAGAACTTGACACTTAGCAGTCATCATCCTGCTTACCAAAAACAGTCATTAGTTAAGGTAACGCTGTGTACCAAGTAATATTTTTTCTTTTTTAGACCAGCCAGGCAATGAGCACTCTGTTATAATAAATGATTTAAGGGGAAAGAATGCTGAAAGAAAATGTTTCCGAAAGATACAGGGAGTGGCAATTGGAAAGAGATTAAAAATCTAAAAGTTAGAACAACAGATCACAACAAAAAAGGGAGAAATGTCACAGGCAGTAAATTGCAAGCTGGAGTTAAAAACATTTGGAGTAATTTGCAGTTAAAAACATTTGCTCATTGTTTTGCTTAGTAAAACTTAAAAAACAACTCAGAAAAAGAAACTAAGAGAGAACACACATTGCACAAAACTTCACACTTTCCATTCTACAAACTTTCACATGGTTTCAAGAAACCCTGCCAGGCACTGCACAAACTCTTTAATGTCCTAATCTTTGCTTATCTTTGCAAATACAGATTAAACAAAAAGACATGAAGCTGAGCAACCATGTTAATCTCTCCTTCATGTGTCTTTCTCAAAATTTTGAGACTCTGTTATTTGTAATAAGCATTCAATTTTCTGTTTAAAAAGAATCACTTGACTCTCATTAGCAGCAGTAATAATACCACACCAAAAAGAAATCAAATTTGGCAGCCTGATAAGCAAAGGAAGGAAAAGGAAATATTTGAGTCATTCCATTCCAGCTCAGTCAGCTCTCATTGCACCATCTCTGTGGATTGTCTTGAAACCCTGGCCACATTTACAATAAGAAAGCCTTTAAAGTTATTTTTGTTTTGGTTTGGGTTTGGTTTTTTTTATCAAATCCAAATGGAACAAATGATAAAGACAATTTAGCTCGGTTGTTTCCCTTTTACTATATATATACACAGAGTATGTACAGCATGTGTATATACAAATATACAGACACACACATACACTCAAGTATTTAAAATACTAACTTCTTTTCTTACATAAACTTCACCAGAAAAACAAGCAACTATAAATGCTTAGATTGTGTGATATAGATTTTAAATGTCACCTTTATAAATTGATCTTTTTTGTAAGTGAAGTCTTATCCTACAAGGATGTAAACACTTTGGCTTGATGGAAAGAGACTCAGCAAATGTCCATGTCCAGGAAAAATCAGAAACCCGGGCATTACTCATGTATACAAAGCCATGAGTAAGTTCTGCAAGATGAGATCTAGAGTGTACAAAATATTTGATCACAAAATACTGTAAACAAACTACAATAAGCTTTGAAAGTCTCAGAAATTTGAGTCAAAAAATAAATAATTGAAAAAATACCATATTAAAACATGAATCAAGATGGATGAAAACTTAGTTTGTTTTTCAGTTGTTCAAAATAGAATTGGAGTCTCAAAATATTAATCTAGCATTTTCATTTTACCCATTACATACAGTAAAATATTCCTGTAAAGGCCATTTCATAATTAAAAAAAAAATATGTAAATTTAAACATAATGCACTATTTCTCTTCTTCTTTTGTTATTTCCTGAATAGCTGTCTGCTATTTTTTCATGTCATAATAGCAATCAATTTCTTCTATTATGTCGGTTTCCTTCCACAGTGTCCTTCTAACTTCATGCCAAGCTCTGTTCTTCACTGGCTGTATTTCCTAGTTTTCTTTTCTGTTAGACTTTCAACCTTTTAATTTAAATTTAGCTTACTTGCAACGCAATCCACAAGCACAAGCGACAAGCCTAATATTTATTTAACACCTAAATGACGAAGTTTTCTGCTGGCTAATGACACCCCCATGTCATCTCCTAATGAGCACTGACCTCACCTGGGAGAGAAGTAGGGGCTACTCAGAAAACAGAGGAGGTTAGAATATGTATTAATCATATTTTTGTCTTAGGCACATGTTTACCACAGTTCTAGATGAGACAGTCCTCTTCCTGTGTTTCAGATCCAGACCCTCCTGATGATGCAAGGATAGGCATCTCCCTGTTATTTTTCCACCAGATGCCTTTGGGAATTAGGGGAGAAAGAATATATTTACTCATGTCCAAGCATCCATTTCCTACTCTTTCCAATGAGTAATCCTATGTTTGTCTCTGCTATACAAAAATTTCTTATTCAGTGTCCCTCATGCCCCTAAATTCCCCAAAGTAATGCTGAAAATTCATTTAACTCATCATTTTTTAATTATGTTGTTGTTTGGGAAAACTGAGTAACAGCAGAAGCACAGAAGCTCTCTGTTAAACAGAATCAGAAAGAAAGAAAAAAGTTTAAAACTGAGATTTTGAATTAGGGATGTAGACAACAACACCAAGCAATCCACTGATCTGTATAATCCTTATAGCTTTCTAAAACATTTCAGTAGAACAAACAAAAAATCTTGTGCTGACAAGAGTCCAAACTCCCAAAGCTTTGGGAATTAGAAGACAATCTTTTGAAACAGCTATAAAGCAAATATTCCAAACAGTCCAGATGAGCATATGAAGAGATGTTTGTAGTAAATGGAGAATTTTCATAGTTGAGAAAGGTCACCAGTAGAGTTTCACAGAGAACTGTGCTGAGTTCTGCATTGTTCAGTTTATTCCTAAATGGAAGAGTGATGAACCACAGAAAGAACAAAGATTTGCTTATGATATTCATCTATTTTAATGAAGTCTGACTAGGAAGAACGTGGACTGTCAACAGTCCATGAATGGCTATTAAAATGCAGACCTTATGCATGTATTAATACAAAATAATGTATATGGAGAAAACCAAATTTTACAAATAAAATGGCAGGCCTAGAAGTGATCATTAGTACTTGCAGACTTAGTCCATGGGAAAAAAAAAAAAAACAAACCACACTCCAAGAGAAGGAAATATCATGTTAGGAATTATTAGGAAAGTAAGAGAAAATAAAAACACACCATCTTAATGCTGCCCTATAAATGCTCAGTTAGCCCTCATACCAGATTTGTCCATACAAATCCTGAGCAGAGTTACAATTCCCTCACCTCAAAACACAGCAGAGTGGGCAAGCAACAGTCCAGATGATGAGAGATTAAGAATACCAACTTTTCACTGAGAAGACTCCAACTTTAAAAAGAAAGGAATGGAGAAGCTTAGGATCAAGGATCATAAAATCATGGCTGGCACTGGAATGATAGAGAGGGATCAAGTACTCACTATCTCTTCCAATAGAAGAAATGGGGGAAGCTAAGTGAAGCTAACAACTTTCAGGCTTCAAAGAGGAGAGCAATTTCCACCATGTAGTTTGTGTAGTATTCCTTGTCACTGGAAGTTATGAGTGTAACTTAACAGCTAAATTAGTTGAAAAAAAGAGGTTAAACAATTTGTGGAGGAGTGATCCATCAAGATCTACATAAAATATGGAAATATCTTTAGCCCCAAAAATCCATATGTGCAAATTATTATAGATATAAACTACTATATGCTGCTCTATATGGTCCACTTGTTAATAAGCTGCCGTTTCAGTCACCGTCAAAGAACAGATATCAGGTCAAACAGATATTTGTGTTTACTTATTAACGGTATCTTTCTGTAAATAAACACATATTTAGCATTTTAACACTCAAATGTTAAGTATTTACTGCTCAAAAATACATCTTAGTTAAACAAAATGAAAACCAGACATTATATTTATTCACTGTAATGTATGACAATGTATTCCTCCGATGACAGTGTGTTAAGTGTCCAATATAGGAAATGATGGGTATGATTTTGTTCCATATGTTTCCCCATTCTTCAGCAAAGAATTTGATGAGGGCTAACATACTGCTGAGATGACAAAAATATCTTTCCACCAGCAACTCCAGTGACTCGAAGCAAAGACTCGTTTGGGTCTTCTGTTGCAGCCCTCAGCAGCTTTGCCTCCCGTCTCCCAGTAAATGTCAAACACTATCAATGCTGTGCCCTTCTGCCCCCTGCTAACGACCAAACACATTCTGCAAGCTCTGCAAATGTCTCCTTAACACACTCATGCCTTGGTCCTGGCTCATTCCATCAGCAGTACAACCAGACTGCCTAGGAATGGCTTTAGCAGGCTTTACATCCTACACTCCTCCACAGCTGCTTTGCTGGGGAGAATTGGTATCTTTTGCAGTATTCATACGATTTGTTGGGACTTGGGGTGGGGCTTAATAGAGAGAAAATATTCTCCTTTTAGCAACAATTTACGTACTTTGAAAGTTAATTTTTTTTTAATTGTTTATGACTCCTTTGCCTACTCTTTGCAAATAGTTTCTGTTGAAAATTCTACAAAAGCATTCTCATCTGAAAAATACTTTAAACTTTGGTTTAGACAAATAAATATCAACATCTACATACAGACATTTAATCTCCTTTTATTGTCAACAGAAGACTAGCCAACACACTTGTGGTTCAAATAAATTAAAACTGCCCAAACAGTAGCCACTTAATTCAGTTGTCTGACCAGTGGGTGCCTGCTGTTGATTAGATGTCCTAGACTATCTGAAACATCCGTTGAGGGTAAGCAGCAATGGCATGGGCCCAGCTGGGACCTGGGTCCTTTTGGGGAAGGTAGTCTGAGGCTAGAAATTATTATTTCAAATAAAGGTGTCCCCTTTTGAGTGAGCTGAGTTCTGCACCAGGCACCATGAACTGTACTGGCTGAGCTGCTACCCATCAGAAGGGAAGTTCACAAACCAAATACAGCTGTAAACTCCTGTGTAAAGAGACCTGAATATAGGTGTTCTAATCTCAAATTGAATTCTTCACTTGTTCATAAAATTTCTATGAAGGAAGACATAGGATAATTTTTATTGAAATAATCTTGTGCTTTACCCCCTGTTCTGTGTCATTCAAGCAAATCATCACTAGCACCTATGGCAGTTTGCTGCCCATCCAGGAGTCTGTCAATATCTGTGTCAGTATTGAGTTATTTTCAAACCCTTCAAATAAATCTTCAGTATCTGTAATTTTTTTTAACATTAGGTATGTACAAATCCCTGCATCTTGAATAAAATCTTTTGGTGTCATATCTCTTGACTAACTCCTACATGCAAATTGATGTTCATCCATGAAGTGATGAAGTTTACTCAGAGTCCACATTTGAGACTGCAATCCTTTGTCCTTCACAGTGATGTGGTGTGTTTATTTTATTTTGTCTTAATTTTAATCTACTGCAATTTTTCTAAAAGGGTTTCAAAGATCTAATCAGACGCAAGGACCTTGTATTTTTCAGATGAAAATGGGATGGCTGTTTGCTGACTGAAAATGCATAATTTCAAATAGCAGATCTGCAAACAGCGTGCAGTAAGATTTCTGCTACGATAGCCCAGAGACTCCTGCACTGACAGTCTCCATACATATCACCCATTTCATTTTCCTAAATGCCTCTGCTAAGAGGTATAATGTTAGCACAAATCAACAATGAAATGCTAAATGTCATTACATTTCCATTACCCCTACCTCTTTAGTGATTCACATATTCTCCAAATAGATGTGTGATTTCTGTAATATAGTGTTGTGGGTTTTTAAATTGTATTAAGACAGATGCTCTTGGGAAGCATCAATAATGGTTTTCACTGGCATTATGAACGTACATTAGAGTCCACCAAAAGTTCTTAAGGAGAGATGAAAAAAATCTAAGTTGTCAGCTGTCTCAGCTGTTTAGAAAGTTGCCGTAGAATTGAATGACTAACACTTCCCCCTTTCCCTCTGACATTTACATTACAAACCAGAAATTAAAATACATTGATAAATGAGTAAATAAAAAAGTACACACCCTAAACTATCCAATGTTGAGAATATGTTAGAATCATGTAACAAAAGCAGTAACAAGCAACACAGACTGTTGTCTTCAATTTCATTTCAGAGCCTACCTTCAAAAGCTATTCAGCTGAAATGGCTGCAACTTAAAAAGTCCTATTAAGGTTTGATTGCTTAAAATTATACTTGCATGTTGAAAAGATGTTTTATTCATAGCAGACATGCAGGCAATCCAAAGTAACAATCACACATAGCAAATAGAGAATGACTTATTTTAAAATAAATTCTTCTCCTCAATAATTTGCCTGTTATTCTCAGTGCAAATCAAGTCCACTTTCTTTTGTGACAAATATTATTGTCAATTTTTACCTTTTCTGCTATTAACAGAACATTCGTTTCTTTTCTTTTTCAGTCTGTTAAACTCAAATGCAGCGAATACAATTTTGTTTGTACAGCTAGCAAGAAATAAGAGAGCAATGAGGTGCTGCCAAGAAAAACTGCGAACAAATTTCAGTATGGGTCTGAGTATGTGTAACTAGTCCTGTAGACAGGTTTGGATTTGGATTGTGTTTAGATACAAATAGTAACATATTGCATCAATATTCAAAGGTCTCCTGTCAGAATTACCTACACCACATGCAAGAAATTGCTGTAGAACACAGAAAACCCCTAAAAAATGTAAGACAGGATACAATTATGGGAAGAGAAGACAGCAAGAGGGTATACCCAGAATTTTACATTCCTCGACTGTTTAAATGGTTTAATATAAATATGTTTCAGCAATTTCTGAGAATACAAGCACTCTATATTTAGTCAGAGATGAAATGAAATTTCCATGATTGTACTTATGGAATGAAGTAGTTTTTCAAACCATTTTGGACACGGGTCTCCATTTTTAAGGGAAGTCAGCACGGGACTGGCATGTTGGCCCTAGTCCAACAAACAGCCCAGGTAACAATCTCATCTTGGGTGAGACCACACACTTATGCAAGGCTCCACGAGCTCTTTCAAAGCTGGCAGAATCCACCCTGCAGAAGCAATCTAAACCATGGATCCCAGCCGGCAGCAGGGAAGGGGGAAGTGCCAGAAAGTGGGAGAAGCAAGAAAGAGTGAGAAAATGTACAGCCAGAAGTAGCACTGGCAAGGTCAGCAAGTGGTAATGTTATGAACAGTTTTCAGAAGAGACCCTGAGATTAAGAGTAGACATTTTTGATATGTGGGGGAAAACACTTGGCTGCACCATTGGTCTGGGCCCCATGCTGTTTTAATCCATGCAACAAATTATATGTGCAGTAGAGCAAAGTCAACTCAGCTTCAAAAATGGGACATTTTTCAGAACCAGTACTCAGCAAAATATTTACAAACGAGGAAAAACTTATGGCAATGCTTTCGTACAAAACTACTTTGCACAGTCAACCTATGGTAAGAAATAAAATAGATGAGAATGTGGAATTTATCAATGCCAGTAAAAATGGACTTAACCCATCAGCAATACACTTTGCAGAATTTCCTAAATTTGTGGTTTAAAGGGGAAGGTGTTAGATTGAAATTAATTTATTATTTTTAATTATCTATCAACACCACTACTAAAGAAAATACATTTAATACACAGGCTCCACTTGACAGACAAACAGTGACAGTCAAACCAGAGATGAAATAACTGCTTACTTCCATGCTTAAAACAGAAACTGGTCTTGAGTATAGAAACCCCACCACTCTGTGGGTGATGGGCTACCTCTGTGAAGCATAACACTGCAGTGTAGAATTGTAGTTCAACATCGCAGGTAGGTGAAAAAAAAGTGATAAACTGTCTGGTAATTCAGTGAGTACCTCAGACATATAATAGTTATTCTGAAAGCACATCCTATAGCTAAAAGCAGGCAATTCATATAAAATAGGTAAGCTATTTATGTATGATTGGTACCTTCAAACTATTGGTTACTAAATAAATTGTACCACTGTTCTTTGTCCCAAAGACTCCTATTGCCCAACTATCTTCTGACCCAGCTACTTTCCATTCACAGCCATTCAGCAGAACTGTAGCAGAAGGAGTAACTGAGTATTTACAGATGCAATACTACATATTTTAACAGTTCCCCAATCAGTTGTCCAGAAAGGATAATACTCATTACTAGATGACAAGTCACCATCCTTACAAGATGACCTTTCACCATTAGGTTTTGAAGAATGCTGGTCCTCTGCAGGCATATTTTGAAAATGACCGCTCTTTGTCAAGCTGAAAACATATTTTTAACTTCTTTTGCATCACTTCTGCAGCATGGTAGCTTGCATTGTACCAGAATGATAACTCAGATTTGGGATACTAGATAATTTGATATATTAGTGGGGTTAGACGAGTATAATGCTTGCATTGTTCACACATTCTCCTCTGACTCACTGAAAGATTATAAATACCGACTGTAAGGGGAGCTCCACCCTGGCGAGGTTTAATCTACTATTTTCTGCTGTTGCAGACCCTTCTACCTTTAAGACGAAACCAAGCCATTAAGACTTGATTCCACACTCTAAGATTTTTTTTTTTTTTACGTTTAAGATGAATCACAAAACTAGCTTTACATGGTTTCCTGTAATCTCAAGACAAAAGGAGTTCTGTAAATGTACTTTGTTTCAAATGAAAGAAACATTAACCACCCACTTCCTGTACTGTTCCCTAAAAGGTTTACAAGTACTGCAGGACTAATCCCAGTCTGCCAAAAGCCTGCACTTCTTGCCAAAGAGGGACTCAGTTGATGTTAAATGACTGTACTCTTCACATTAAATAATACTTGGAAGCTGAAACAGAGCAAGGCTTTATAGACCCCTTTTGAAAATATCTGACAAAGTCACAAGTTAATTTATGACAGGAGGCCCCGCAGAAAATTCCCAGGGCCAAACTCTGCTCAGCTTCCACGGCTGCGTGTGTGCAACGAAAGGGCAGGACTGGTGCCAAGAGCTTTCTGAGCCCAAGTAACATATAAGCAGGTCAGTGGAACAAATCTGTTCCTCTCAGTAAGCCACGAAACAAAATAGCGTGTGATGTTCATTTGGAATTTTGCCTTTCTTGCAGGGAAATATGGTGGAAAGGTAACTGTTTCAGTCAAATCAATGTGAACTAAATGCCAATCATTGTCAGTACTGAACTTTATACCAATACAATCCCACCCAAAACAGTGACCAGAGGAATGGCCGGGCACTTCAATTGACACATTTGTGCCTGAACTAAAAAACTGGTTATTAACTAATGTTCACAAGTCTCTGCAGGAATTTGAGCCGGGTTAGTTTTCAGCAAGCCCAGGGTTTGGGTCCCGGTTTGCTCGTGCATCCCCAACACGTCTAAGAATTGAGCAAAAGTGCCATCTATGTCCCTGTCAATCCCCCTGCCGACTGAATATGCTTTTAAGCAGGATACTAAGGAAGTACTGAAATCCTTCTAGGGACGACTAAGCCGGGACACAACGCCCGCAAAGCTAACCAGAACATCCATCTCTAAGAGCCCCCCCAGAACCGGGGGCACCACTCCGACCCCCCGACCCCGCGCCGCCAGAGCCGGGCAGGAGCGCGCCGGGCACGGCCGGACCTCAGGGCCGAGCGGGCAGCGGGGCCGGGGGCGGCGAGCGCAGCCCCGGAGCAGCGCAGGGACGCCCGGGCCCCTCGGGCAGAGCCACCGCCGCGGGTCCGGCCCCCTCCCCCGACCGCAGACAAAGAGCTGAGGCTCCGCCGCCACCCACCCCAGTGCCTCTCACCCCAGGTATCCATCCCCTCCTCCGCCTTCTCCTCTGCCCTCCCTCCCCTCCTCCCTCCCTCCGACTCCCTCCCTGCCCCGGCCCGCCGCGGCAGCCCCCGCCGGGGACTC
>VZTH01000544.1:160663-173163 GCA_013397815.1 Aleadryas rufinucha
AGCCCTTAAAACATGTGACCCCACTCTAAGATTTTTTTTTTTTTTACGTTTAAGATGAATCACAAAACTAGCTTTACATGGTTTCCTGTAATCTCAAGACAAAAGGTGTTCTGTAAATGTACTTTGTTTCAAATGTAAGAAACATTAACCACCCACTTCCTGTACTGTTCCCTAAAAGGTTTACAAGTACTGCAGGACTAATCCCAGTCTGCCAAAAGCCTGCACTTCTTGCCAAAGAGGGACTCAGTTGATGTTAAATGACTGTACTCTTCACATTAAATAATACTTGGAAGCTGAAACAGAGCAAGGCTTTATAGACCCCTTTTGAAAATATCTGACAAAGTCACAAGTTAATTTATGACAGGAGGCCCCGCAGAAAATTCCCAGGGCCAAACTCTGCTCAGCTTCCACGGCTGTCTGTTATCAACGAAAGGGCAGGACTGGTGCCAAGAGCTTTCTGAGCCCAAGTAACATATAAGCAGGTCAGTGGAACAAATCTGTTCCTCTCAGTAAGCCACGAAACAAAATAGCGTGTGATGTTCATTTGGAATTTTGCCTTTCTTGCAGGGAAATATGGTGGAAAGGTAACTGTTTCAGTCAAATCAATGTGAACTAAATGCCAATCATTGTCAGTACTGAACTTTATACCAATACAATCCCACCCAAAACAGTGACCAGAGGAATGGCCGGGCACTTCAATTGACACATTTGTGCCTGAACTAAAAAACTGGTTATTAACTAATGTTCACAAGTCTCTGCAGGAATTTGAGCCGGGTTAGTTTTCAGCAAGCCCAGGGTTTGGGTCCCGGTTTGCTCGTGCATCCCCAACACGTCTAAGAATTGAGCAAAAGTGCCATCTATGTCCCTGTCAATCCCCCTGCCGACTGAATATGCTTTTAAGCAGGATACTAAGGAAGTACTGAAATCCTTCTAGGGACGACTAAGCCGGGACACAACGCCCGCAAAGCTAACCAGAACATCCATCTCTAAGAGCCCCCCCAGAACCGGGGGCACCACTCCGACCCCCCGACCCCGCGCCGCCAGAGCCGGGCAGGAGCGCGCCGGGCACGGCCGGACCTCAGGGCCGAGCGGGCAGCGGGGCCGGGGGCGGCGAGCGCAGCCCCGGAGCAGCGCAGGGACGCCCGGGCCCCTCGGGCAGAGCCACCGCCGCGGGTCCGGCCCCCTCCCCCGACCGCAGACAAAGAGCTGAGGCTCCGCCGCCACCCACCCCAGTGCCTCTCNCGCGGGGCAGCGCCGGGCACGGGCTGGGGCCGGGGGTCCGCCCGCACCCCGGGCTGCTGCTCCCTCGTGCTCGGAAGGGAGAGGGTGAAGGCACCCCCTGAGCATGACGGCAGCTTGCACCTCGGGAGAGGAGAGAAGGAAGGCAACATGAGGGGAGTGGAGAAGGGGAAAGAGAGGGTAAGGAGAGGAAAGGAGAACAGAAAGCAAAGAGAAAAGGTGAGGAAAAAAGATCCCGGAAAGAGAAACCTTTATGGGAAGAAGCAAGTCCAACAAGCCAATTTCCATTTCTGCCGTGCTTTGAAAAACCCACATGCACAACCCTTGGACTGTCCCCTGTGAGTGCTGGAACTTTGACTGCTGAGCCAGGACAATTCGGGATTTGCCCCGAATTACTTTCTGGTGGGAGTTTTGGGTAGGTGAGTGCACAAGCAAGGAGGTATAAGAGGACTCACCAGAATGTCACTTAGAAGAATAATGGTTGCAGCCACAGCTCACTTGATCTTAATTCTTTCTCAAAACAAATCTTGCTTGAGAACCAAATACTAGATTGCCTTTGAGATTTCTAACATTGCCCTAAATACTTCATTATTCTTATGTGATGTCAGTCCTAAGCAGATCTATACTTTTTGTCCAACCCTTTGCCTATCCCAGGTGAGCATTGGCACATCATTTCTATAGTGACAATAAGAGTGATCACACCTAACCTACTATGTCTAACAACAACATATTCTCTTATAAATGATGGATGTCAGCACCCCCAGTTCCACCCCAGAAATAAGCCATGGCACTTCTGCAGCATTGCCTGAATCCCTTTTTCTTCGACGAACAATGTAGATGCCATTCTTGCCTAAAACTTAACTATAGCAATTCATGGAACAGATTGCCCAGAGAGGTTGTGGAATCTCCCTCATGGAGGTATTCAAGAATGTCTGGATGCAATCCTGTTCCATGTGCTCTAGAATGACCCTGCCTGAGCTGGGAGGTTGGGCCAGATTACTCATCGTGGTCCCCTCCAACCTCACCCATTCTGTGATTCTGTTATTCTGAATCTCACTGTGAAAACTTGGGTTTAGTCCATGAGTCTGGGCATTGATGCCTTGAGATTTAGCTTTTATATTCTGTATTTCCTACTGTAAAACTCTGAAGTGTCTTACAGCCTGCTGCTGCTGCTCTCTCATGCTGAGATAGACATAACAAAGTCCCTAGGTTTGCTGTCCAAGGACACCTAGGCTGTCCTGGGCCCAGAAATGTGTAAATCAACATCTTGGAGAAGGGCTTAGGGAACTTACATCAGTCGCTAAAGTTTTAACTGGCAAATTTATGCTGATATGCAAATGGACCAAACCCATAGAAGTGTGAAGAACTCGTGACTTGTCATCCATCTTGGAGTCCATTTTGGCAGTAGCCTCTGGGCTCCCTAGGGTGTACCTTTGAGGGCCTTTCAAATAAATATCACCTTTATTCTCTTACTCCTGTCTAGTCTCTGTTTCCAGGTAGCCTCTTCAGGCATCAGCATGACTTTTGGACATTTCTTTTTCTTTTTTAACATTAAGTCAAATCAAGAAAACCAGAACTGGGAAGTGTGCTGTGATGCTGGAAATCAGTAACGGGCACAGAATAAAAATATGCTGATTCATTATCTTTGACTATGTTTTTCATGAGACACTACGTCTCCTTCTCTAATGCAACACATGACTGCTTATATCTTAAAAAAGTAGTTAGGTAATGGAAGTATAGAAGTGGGGTTTGTGTTCTAACGAGTCTTGAATCCTTTAATAGATCTTTCACCACCCCAGTGGTTAACTGGGAGCTTATGGGCTCAATCTGTGTCTGGAGATAAGGGAGGCTTACTGACATGCCATCAGTATGATTACTGAGTTTCTAGGGTGGTCAGAGACTCCTAGAAGAGTCTTACCAGTTAGATACACTTCTAAATTGGGTGCATTTCTAAATACTGTTGCAGGGCTCAGCTTAGTCTTCTATTTCAACATACTAAGTTGCTCAGAAACTCATATACATACACATCAGCTGTTTTACAGCAGAGGATACCAGTCAGAAGTAGAAGAGAATTTACAGAATTAGCAGGTTAAAAAGTTCATCACCTCAATGTCAATTCAGCAAGCAGCTGCTATGTGTATCACCTCCTCTGCATTTGTAATCAGTGTTGGGATATAAGCATGTCTTAATCTGAAAATTAAATTTGTTTCCTGGTCTAGGAAAACCTCAGGCACTTTTGACCTACAAAGTGCAAATGTTGGCACAAGTAAGTTTTTGTTGCGGAAATGCCACTCACATTAGAGCATCTTGGCAGCTGTAAATCTGTCTTCCTGCAGCGCCTGTACTGGAAACAGCAGAACATCTGAGGTTAGGTAATTAAACACAGTAATACAGAGATACCACCGAATTGGGATATTAGTAGCATTTAGGAAAATATGTTGACAGTTTACTTCGTGCAATTTTGGTGATTTATGATGATTTTTTTCCAGAAATAAAGTACATGGTTAAAATTATGTTTTCTACAGGAAATTAAAATCGTTCTGAAAAGTTTTTGGTATTCGGGATCTTGATAGACTATTGTGCTATGCCTCAGAAGTCTCTGTGCTATTACACGTGTAATTCTGACAGTGAGAATAAAAGTGCACAGATATTCTCACTGTCCTTATGCAATTTAGATGTAACATGTGCTAGAGCATTCTTGTCATTTACTTTGTTACATGCAACTTCCAGGCTCTTGGTTAATATGTTATTGATGACTCATAAGTTGTTTAAATTAGACTCTTTTTCATGCCCTGTGGAATCCAGAAGAATGAGGTATTATGTTTATGGTTGGACTCAATGATCTTAAAGATCTTTTCCTAAACAATTCTATGATTGTATGATTTTAATATTCATTGCATGCTATACTAAATTGGTGTCAGGGAAGGTTTCTGATAAATGAAACTTCCAAATGGTTTTGATATATGTTTCTATTCTTAGACAGTTTTCATAGAAGAATTTTTATAAAATGTGCAGGGTCATTTTTGTTGACCCTGCATATAAATATCCATGGGAAATTTGTCTTCTGTTTCCAATTTCTCTATTTGAAGAGTTGGCCTAACAAAACAAAACAAAAAAATTATTCTGGAAATGAGATATTTTTCTTTCTGAATGCTAGCAGAAGTGAATACCTTATAGTTAGATATAGCGTAAATCTCCATTTGCTTCTAAAAGTTTCCTATCTACCTCTCAAATTTTTGTCAAATACTGCCACTTGCTGGTTTTATTCCATACCAGTAATTTAGTTTTATAGCTTTTGCTTTGCTGAAATACTAAAAAAAACTTTCTAAAAGATCAGATAGTTAATACTTTTATCTTTTGTTTTTCTAAAAATTCAGGTATAAGAAATATACACTCAAATCCTCTTCAGTTTAGTTTATATCTCCATGTTAGCATTCTATCTTTGAATATAAAATCAGGAATTTGAGACATTTCAACATATCTTCAGATACCTGACAATGAAAATGCTTTGCACTGTCCTTAGCAGATACCAAAACATTGCCTAGTTTATTAATTAGAACCTTTTGGTCAATGATAACAGTTAAGAGGACCAGATTGAGAAAATCGCCAATGAAGCACCATAGAAACTTATATTTAAAGTGTTTTCATTATAATATAGCAGCACAGGGATCTAAAGGTTAAACACGTGATCTTTATTTTTTTAAATGCAGAAACAAATCTTGAACTGGTTTGAAAGCATATAATCTTACCCTTTATTTCTATAATATGTGCAAAGGGAATGTCATGGGGTAGCTGGATGGCATGTCAGCAAGTGTGACAAATGCAATTATTAAAATTCATAAATGCTTGTTCATAAGCATTTCTCAACTATCCAGGAAAGCTTAGGCTATACTCAGATACATCGTTCCTGAAACACCTCATGCATAGAGGATCATCATAGCCAGATCTGTCAGAGGCAATGTAACTTCTCTGACCATGGGCATTTGAGGGTTTATGAGATCTGCTGGCACACCAAAGAAGATTGAGGATGTTGTCTCCACATACTCACAAATCCTTCTTCCTCTCAGCTGGGATAGTGATGTTCTTGATATCTTTAAAAGCTGTCATTCTTCTTTCCTGAATATAACATGAATTTCTGGAGGAAATTATTCCTTCACTGGTTCAGTTGAAAAAATGTTCCCTCCAAATTCGAACAAGAGTGTGCCTAGCTCTGGAATGTGCTGGGTAACTTTATTTGCCTGGTGATTTGCAGACACCTGAACAAGCATTGTTAGTTTCTTTATTATAATAAATTCCTGTGACTGATTAAAAAAAAAGGGAAAAGGTTGGGTTCCAAATTGTCTTTGAATCTTCACTTCAACCAGACTACCTGGTACTAGTGAATGTGTTCAAGGAAGGATGCTTACTGTATCTTAAATCAGCCAGTATAACTCACATTTGCCACATATTTCTGTTCTTCTAGCCAGTGCATTTCAATGTGTTCTCCCTTTCAAAGGGACAGTTTTTTACATGCGGGAAATGGACCTTGCGTACCCCTTATCTGACATTTAGGAAAATAAACCATAAGCTTGTTTTTTTACTAACTGTGCAATAAGGATCTATTAGACCTAATTCCTTTGGTTTGATTCCACACAACTCTCACAGGTAACACAGTAGAGGTAAAACACTTATCAACCTGCACTGGCTAGTGAAGCCAGGCTTGAAAAGTAGATAGCACAGGAGGATAACCTGGTTTTATCCTTCTGGCTTTTTAAATTATATGCTACGGAAATTACTGAATAAAAAAAAAAATAATATTAAGCCCTGCTTTGGCAAGCCGCTTAAAATGTAGAGAAACATGGCCAGCCAACATACAATGGAGGAGTTTGCTTGTGATGATAAAAGAAAAGAAGAAAACTCCCCTAAAGAGACTTTCCCAAAGGAAAATGTACTTGAACCAATGAGCTCCTGGTTTCCCACAGAGTAATTTTCCTTAATATCAGCATAGCGGGAAATTGGGTGTTATTAGTTTAATCCCTTGACTATACTGAGGAAATACCTCACCCAGAAGAGATTCCAGGCTATGATTTGTTCTGCAGCTGTGCCTGGAGGCTTCAGAGGATCAGAGCCACTAGCCACGTTTTACAATCATAAACAAAACCAAATGCCCTCTCCGAAGACAGATGAATGCTGTAGGACTGTGCCCACTTCCCAGATGGGTACTGGGTTGTTCCTGGGCGCCTTGAGCTCAGGGGCCTTACTCTTGGGGTGCTGGGACAGTCTAGGAACAGCAGAGCTGGTCCCTGGGCAGAGGGAGCTGTTGTGAGGAAACCCAGGGCCCCTGTGAGGGCAAGCAGACCTACTTTTAAACAAACTGCCTTTTCCAGCCTGGCTTCAGCCCATCTCTATCCCCACAGCCCTGCCCAGACATCCCATGGCTGTGCTGGACACTGTTTTCCCCTGTGGGCCTGACCACAGGTCAAAATCCTGACCCAGCCTTGGCCCATCCCAGTCCCCAGGGATGTGCTCGATGCCCCGGGCTGGCTGCCCTGTTCCTGGCTGGCAGGAGGGACAGGCCCTAGCCATGGGCATACCAAATCCTAGGAAGGGTCCTGGAGGCAGTGGTGAACAAATGCTGTTCAACTCTCCAGAGCAGTGTAGATGTTTTCTGTTCTTAATTTTAAATGAATGAGCACCATCAGGAGAAACATAGGCAGCAGATCAAGGGAAGATACTTTCCTCCACAGCTGATGCACGTGAGGTCCTGCCTGGAACGACTCCTCTGCCTTACCAGATCAAAGGGGATGACAAAAAGCTAGAAAGAGGAACACCAAGATGCCCAAAGGCCTTGAGTACGTGACCTGTGAGCATAGACTGAGGGATCTCGGCTTATTTAATCTGGTGAAGTTTGGTTAAGGTTGTGATCCAACAGCAACTTGTGACACTTGGAAGAGAAAGTACAAACATTGATAAAGCAAAGCCATTTTTTGCAGTGGCAGATGATATAATAGCAGTGATATAGGTGTAATGGCTGTAAATTGTGGTTTGAGAAATTTAGGTTAGATATTGTGTAAAAACATTTTTTACTAGGATGGCAGTGTGACACTGGCAGAGCTTACATGGGAATGCTGGGAATCGTCTTTCTGAGAGAGTCTCAAGATTTGATTACACAAAGCCATGACTGCTATGAGAGATTGCTAGCAATAGTCCTTATCTCAGCAGGAGGCTGGCCAAGAGGTCTTGAGACATTCCCTCCAGCCATCACCTGGTTTTTTTTCATCACCTGACTTGCCCTTTGGCAATGACACCTCACTGTCAACAATAGCTGAGCCTGGGCGAGCAGCTTGGGCAAGATGCCTCACAAGCCTAAAGGCTGAGTCATTAACAACTTCACCAACACCACACAATCTGGGACAGGAATGGTCTGCTCTGTTCATCCTGACTTTAGCTTCCAGTGAATATATAACAGTTTTTCTGGAGCAAAATGAATTTACCATAGTTTGATTGGAGTAATAGTTTAACAAAGGTCCTTAGAAGACCAGAAGTAATGCAATACTTAACAGGACATTTAGAAGAATATGTATTTTTCCATATAGATGTTTGTGTTTAAAAATAATATACCAGAAAGATGTAGTTTCTCAAACTTTCTGGTCAAATACCAAAGTACACCAAGAGGCAAGAGGGTGTGTTCAGCTAGGTTGTCTGAGGTTGAGGCTATCAAGAGACCTCCCTTAATTCATCCATGCTTTCCAGGCTGATCAAAGTCAATAGGACTGTTCAACTAGGGTGGGCCAGCTCAGTCCTGTTCTCTCCCTCAGGGCATTTCCAATGTCCTCTAATTGCTCCCCGGACTGACTAATTGCTGTTTGATCTTCCTCCTTTAGTCACCTTTGATGTTCTGTTGTTTGTTACAGAGTCTCTGGTTAGAATTAAGTAATTTTAGAGAGTAAGACAACCCTGTGAACGGGAATGCAGACAAATAAGTACTAAAAAGAGAACAAAATAGAACAATGTTCTTTGCCTCAGGGGGCCAGCTCCGAGTTACAATAGCAATGAAATTGGGGGTCTTGATTTCTAACTCAGGTTATTGTATCAGGACCAAAACACCATATTTGCAGCCATGCTCTTTTCCTGTTGGCCCTTGAATTTATAATGACCTGCTGAGAGAGCAAAACAGCCATCTCAGATGCAAGACTTATCTAAGTAAGCAAAACAGAGTGTGCTAAAGAAACAAGTGGAGAAAAAAATCCACTACTAAAACCTGTAGTGATATGGGCACTTTTTACATGTAAATCAATGTAATGTACAATTCTCTTCAGTTGAACAGACAGTAATCATATTCTCCACCATCCTTGCTGTACATGTTCCACTGCCCTCCACTCATCAGTTTGTCTTACCTCATCCACAAAATGGACATTTGGCTGTTTTGATTCCTTTCTCTCTTTTTGCATAGCTTGGGGAAAACATAAATTATTCCCATCCAGTTCTGACTGAAAGTGGCAATATCTTTAAAATATGAGTTAAGGCTCTCTTATTTATCCTTATCATTTGAAAGTGAGGTGGAAGAATTCTAGAAAACAAGCAAATTTAATTTTTTTTTCTGCTGATTTTTCTGGTTTTCTTTGTTTTTCTTTCATTGCCAATTCTAATTCTATTCTCACTCTCAGTCTCATTTTTCTAGCAGAACAACAGCCAAAAAAGATTTTACGGAGTAATGAGGGCGAAAGAGACAGGGTTGTTGTTTGATTTTTAATTACTTTTTTGTTTTATCATAAAACCAAAATATTTGAAAACCCTAGTGCAATTAAGATGTCCTATTCTGTGGAGAAACAGACCAGAAGAGACCTTGTCCTCTTTAACAAGTATCTATTAAGATGCTGGCGGCTGGCAGGCATTTTAGCACAAAATATTAGCCCTTAAATGGAAAAAAAAAAATCACTGTATCATTTGTAAGACCAACATGAACAACATATTTCTAATATTTATTTGTAAATTTTTTCAGAGGCACCAGAATTAAAAGGACACAGTCATTATTTCTCCATTTCAGATTTTCTGTTTTCATTCTTCTTCATGCTTTCCCTCCCCTTTCTCTTCAGTGCACAAGGTTTTTAGGTCTTAGATTAAAAACCAGAACATTAGAAGGTGCTTGAATGATTCCTAATTCCATTTCTATTTTTGAGTCATGGTGTTCATTTTATTTGACTGTTATGAATTTGTGTTAGTGAAAAATACCAAGGAAGGTGAACCCTGTGGCACAGAAGCACAAGGGTGGCTACTTTGTGTGAACACAGGGGCCTGGAGCAGTTGGTGTTTGAGAGACTTGGAGCAGACATCTGGAGTCACTTCTCAGAGAGGGTTTGAGGAGCCTTCTAGGACCAAGGGGCATAAGCCAGGGCTTAGCCACTGACCCAGAAAGCGGTTGGTTAGCTTGGAAGTAAGGACATGCTTGCAAGGAGCTCGTGAGAACACCTGAAAAATCCTTTTATTTCTCTTCTGGTTGTTTAAAAAAATAAAATTCCCACTTTTGTTTAAAAACTGTCTTTTTCTGTGTTTAAAATATTTTTGGTCTTCTTTTGGAAGAGAACGCCTAGGCAGATTCTCTTCAAAGCCAGCTCAGGACCTTGCCACACTCACATTTTGCAGTCCTGCTCATTAAAGTCATACTTTCTCTTGACTGCAGTGAGATTTGGAGGAAGAGCACTTGGAACATTTAGAACAGGTCATTTAACAGATGAGTATTATAGTATATATACTATGAGTATATATGCTGCTATATGTTAGTATATAGTATTATAGGTAGCATATATACTTTACTTTTTTATTTTACCTTTTATCTATGTTTTATCTAAATTTACCATTTTTATTTTACCTTTTACCTATGGATTTGTTTGTCACAGTATTTAACTGTGTATCAGATTCCTTAGGAAATAGTGGGTGAATTCAAATTGCAGTTCAAAAAATCAAGGCTTATCCAGGATTTTCAAAGGGAAGCATGTGAGAACAATGATTTCCCAAGGTGTTGATCATCTCTGTTCAGACAGCTGCTGATCATGTGTGGACAAGATGCACCATGGGATGGTTTTCATGATCCCTGTCTACAGATGAGATCACCTCCTGTGCAGTGCTAGCAGCCTCACCTGAGTCAGTACATCCAATGAGAGGTGCAACCTCTGCCATGAATATTGCTATCATTTCTTGCTTATTTACCCACCTACCCTGAAAGATTCCCTTTTCATGCCAGTCACTTCAAAATGGTTTATAATTATACAGTCACAAAAGTTATTACTACGAAAACTTAGCAGTTCTGCTGATACTGCAGCATCTGTTTTTAGACATACCAGATTTTACTCTTAAAGTATTTTGCATCAGCTGTTCTACAGTAAATGCAATTTCTTGAAAAGATCATTCCTTTCTCTCTCCTGGAATTAATTATTCTGCCAGACAGTATATTCCAGACCTTCCTCCTGGGATAGAAATTCAGCTAAGTAATTTTCAGAAATTGTCCTCACATGTATTCTGATAACCATAGATGGGGGAAATGAGAAAGAGTGGAATAACTGGAAGGGAATTTCAGAAGATATATTTTTTTTTTAAAGGACCATGTAACTAAGCAGGTGAGAATCAGAGAAATTGGAACCTGACAGAAATAAGTTTCCCCTGAATAGGCTTGAATTGGTTAAATTTGCTGCTATTACTGTTGCCATGCCATTTTCCTGGGAGGAGCAGCAAAACTAGATTTTACTGTGAACCTTTCTTTTTGTAGTTTACTGAAAGTGTTAGTGAAATAAAGATAAATTTTTCTTGGTCCAAGAAGTATAGCATAGAAAGGCTCTCCATCTTTCCTTAGGAAACAGTTTTGGGGTATCAGCATTTTTAATCAGAGATTAACTCTACATATGTGTCTGGGTACATAGACATGAGAGGTAAATAGGTATCATGTCATATGTAGTCAGAAGAGCTGAAACATGTATTTCAGTAATACAGTTTAGATATTTCTCATATCTGAGCAATACCTTACTTCTGTCTAGGCCTGAACATGTTGGTGGAGGTGTTAAAAATCTACTTAAATATGAATGTGGCTCACACATCTTGGACATCCCTCTGGGCAGAGTCTCAGGGCTCTAAGGCATGATTGTGGATTTTGTGAAGCAGCACACTTCACAATTTAAGATTAGGCACATTTGCACACACTAGTCTTTCATGTTGATTGTACAAGAAAAAACTTACATCTTCAGTTTCATGCATGTAGAGAATAGCCTCTTTAGGAAAAATGTCTCAAGCAAGGACAATGTGGTCCATACAGAAAACGATCTCTGTCTGAAAATCTGTTTTCATTTTCTTAACATCTCCTTAATGTGCAAATCCAGTAATGACTTGCACACTTCCGTTCTCTCATTATATAAGCCATGGTCAGTGATAAACTGAATAAAAGCAATTCCATATGTTATAAAGGTCAGTGAATAGCTCATTCTTTATAAGACACATTATTTCCTAGCTGCATACTGCTCAGATACCATTGAATTTAACACGTTTACTTATATTAATTGAAGTAACAGACCCATTTAAAAATAACCACAGCCAGCTCATAATCACCATAAAAATGGAAAAAACATACTGCTTCTTGTATTGTTCCTATTATAAGTAATGGCTGGATATAAATTTATGCCTCATTTTCATAACGAATTACCACAGAAAAGGATTTAAACTAGAAGTATTCTCTAAAGCATAGTTTGAAGCAGTTAGTGCTGCTGTCACTCCAGTGAGGTCTTTGCTGCAGCTGCTGCTCTCCCTGAAGCTCCTGCAGGTATTGCTGCAGGACTCAGTGCCAGCAGCCTCAGAGCTAGGGGTGAGGGAACAGCAGGACAAGCATCACCAGAGGAGCCAGAAGGGAAATCCTCATGTGAGGCTACAAGATTTGACAAAGAAGATAACCTGGCCCAAGGTTCTGTCCTTCAGGGAGATACTCACTTTCTTTAAATGTCAAATGGAAAGTGGGTGCCTGAGCAAAAGAACAGGTACCCACAAATCCAGGACATGCAACATACAGAGTGTTTCAGGGCTGAAGAAAGAAACTTCATCAGTCACCCCCACAGCACAGTTGGTCACTCCTCAGACATGTGCTCAATGTCAGTGTGTGCAGCCCTAATGTTTGGTGTGCAGTAGGAGACAGAATATTGGGTTTTTTCACTGAAGCAGTTTGACTTTTCAGTGTTTAGAGTTTCTTATTTTCAGATCACAAAAGCAGGACACATCTAAAGCTACTGTAAGGTTAAAGCTTCTCT
>VZTH01000544.1:178163-294845 GCA_013397815.1 Aleadryas rufinucha
ATCACTAAAGCATTAAAAAGAATTTACACTCTATTTATTTTGATCAGCTTACCTCTTCAGAAATATATATACCCCAAAAATGTGCATACATTAGCAGCTATAAACATTACATGGCATATCACACTATGTCAGCTTATATGAAAACGTACAAAATGTGAATGTATTCAAAAAACTATTCTGCAGTTACTATCTTTAAAGCAAGACATTAAATCATTATGAAGTCTTGTAAGCATAACACTGTTTCAAACAGAAATAAATATATAACACTTTCTGGTAAATTACAGCAGCAAAAAACAAGAGGCATCCTTTTTTTAAGCAAGATTTTCATCACTATAGCAGCTGTTCAGACCTGAATTCCTCTCACAGCCTGCTTTATATTTTCCAGTAGGGCTTTATTTTCTGGACTCTGATAACGATCTTGATTTGTATACATGTCCGTCAAAGTGGTCACGTAAGCATCAAAATTTTGTTCATTGATTGGTTCCTACGAGATATTAAATAGTAGTTCATATACAACTTTTATTTTCTTAATCGTATATTCATTTAAGCATAACATATTAGCAAGGCATATTGCCACCATTTTTATAATATTTAAAATGCCTATTTAGTTCTTACTTAATTTTACAGGATACACTGGAACAGGCCCTCCATGTCTGTTAGCAGTTAAATGTATCTCTATGGTTTCAGTGCTGTTACCACAAATATCCAACTGGTTGATGAAACATAAACATAAAAAAAGGTATCTATTGTATGAGGTGAACTGAAGATCGCCAAATTCCTTAACTTGTGCTCTCAATCACTTACCATATGTGGCAGCTGGATATTAGCTAGACTATGAATTAAAGACTGGCTTAAATTGGCCAATTCATGAAGAAGAGACTCATTTTGCTGTTCAATTACTTTGTTCTCCTCTTCTATCGTCTTCAGGTTGCTCTCCATTGTGGTAATCTAAAATGGACAAATTTGTGTACAATGTAATATAAGGCAAACCAGTACAAAGCATGCACTCTTTGAAGGGAGAGAGAACAGAAATACCAGGGAAAGGAGAAAAGGTCTATTCATTCATGCTTTAAAACGTTTTGCTTGAGTCTGCAGTTCCTATCGTCGCTAAGGCTTTCTTATTGCCACTGTATGTTGTATAACTTTAACAGCTTGTCTTTTCAATACTGGTAATAGTGAGTGAATGAACTTGGATTTGATTCCACTCCTTTAGAGCCTTTCTTGTACAGCTGAAAGGCAATAAGAAGGACCTTAGTTCTGCAAGTTCACCCATGCAGTTAAACTCCTAGAAGCCAATCTTAGGGACATTCTGCAGTAAGTCATCCTTTTCTTATATTTTCAGCTACACATATATCTTATTAATTAAGCACACATAGCTCCTTGCTGCCAGTGTTTAGCTCTTTGTAAGTATAATTTGATTCTGTGCAAATTCACAGGGCTGCTTTTGAAAGTTGAACAACTGATGTTATTGCAATGTATGTACAAATTCAGAAAGTTTTCCAACACATACAATGACTTGTAAAACTGAAGAAACTGAAGAATATTTGCACATAGCTCTGTGGCATGTACAGGTGAAAACAACTGAGACTGTGCTCTGCCTGTGTTTCCACGTGATCAGACACATTAGCTCCGACCTTGCATGGTGCCCTGCTTGAGCTAAAAGCATTGCTGAAAGGCAGCTTCCCTGAGCTTGTGGAGAGCATTGTGCTAATGGTGCTACAAGGATTTCAGATGAGCACTGGCTTACGTCCAGCTCATCAAGAGCACATGCAGAGCTCACTCACATCTGTCTGCACTTTCCTCTGTAGCCCTGTCCTTACTTTCCATACGGGATGATAACTGTTAACATCCATTACAGAGTGTACAGTATGCTCTGTGTGTGTATGTAGGTTAAAATACGCATTGAAAAGAAAAAAGAATCCAGTGAAGTGGAAAAAATGCCAAAGAACACAAGGTTTTGAATTCTCAAAATGATGTTTATCCATTTCTACACTGGCCTAGAGAGTGAGCTATGGGAAGAATTGATACAATTAAAATGCTGATGGGACTGTCAGAGGTTTGTGCAGTAGTAACACACAGAAGGGAATAGGTTCTTAAGTGCGTATTAACTTGACCATGGGTGAGTAAATGTTTGGAAATTGGTGGCACAGTCAGGTAGTTAGAGGTGTCAAGTTTTATTTTGGACCTAAAGTTTCAGTCTGCTTATGGAAATACAGGTCATAAGTTGATAGAAGTAATTTTGAAAACTGATGTGTCTACATGAACAGTCTCCAAGTATCTCTTGCTTTGACTACAAGTGCAGTTAATCCAAGTAGCCAGTATTGCAGGGATTTGGTTTTGTCACAATTAATTGATTCAGAGCTATTTCCACAAAAAATAATAGTAGAGAATATACTTTCTTCAGCTTTGAACCTGGACACACATCCTCCTGTCTTATTCTGCTTTCAGCTTTTTTATATGGGGGGGAAATGCTGTACCCAAATGCAAAACATCTTTCATAGGTGCTTGCTACAGTCAAGTCATGCTTCAATATCTACCCTAAAATGTTTTTTTTTTATATTACAGACCAGAGTGAGGAGTCTGATGCCAATGAAAGCTCAGTTCAGTATGGCATCCTGCAGCCACCTCACACTAACTGCATCAGGAGCTGATATTCTACAGATTTTCTATCTAGCTGAGCACTGCAACTTGAATAGATCTTTTTTGCTTTTTTCATGAGATGCTGAGTATCTGCAAATACAGTAGCAGCTGATCAGCATATCTCACCACTTCACTTAGTATTCATCTGTATCTTAAGAAAACTGGCATATTCAATTATTGTATTTGTTCACTTAAAGGCTGAAATTTCCCTCCCTTGTTTTATCCTAAAACTAAGAAATGTTTACTTTTATGTATTCTGAAAATAGGAGAATGTGTTGTTTGTATAAGACACACAACTATTTGCAGATTTTTTCTTCCCCTCTCCCCTCTGTGTTTCTGCTCCTCTCCTATTTGCACGTTAAATTTGAACAAATTTACTAGAAGATCTTAGATTAAAAATACTTTCTCCAAAGTCTTAAGCAAAAAGGCAGCTGAGTAAAGGAGAGTCTTACAAATGCTCCAACTAAGAAAAAGGCTTGACATCTCACTTTATTAAATACAAAAATTCTACATGGAAGAACTTCCTGCTCCTGTCATATGAAAAACTTTCACTAGCACTTAAAATCATATGGATTGCAAATCTTTATCAAATAAGACTGTTGGTACTTCTGGTGTTCACATAACTTCCACTATTTTCCCATTGCATATTCCCCATCTGTCAAGTCTTACTGAAATATAAGTTGCATAATGATTTTCTAAAGGTTTATCAGCAAAAATTTTATGCCCAATATAATTTTACTGTTGCAAATAGAGGGGACTGTTGACTTGGATCCTCTTAATAGTTTGACAATGACTATGGTGTAACTATGTGTTGTTAATGTAAATTGCTTATCTTCAGGAGAGTGTATGAATTCAATACTAAGGCCTTTGAATTTTTTTGTGAAGTTTAACTCGGGATTCTCTGCAAGGCCTTAGTAGCTAGTTGGGTAAGAACAGGTAAGTATTAAGACCAGATTACCCAGAGATTGTGGAATTTCTAGTATAGGAAGTAAAGAACAGGTTAGACAAGCACCGGTCAGGATTGGCTTAGGAAGATCTTAGGAAGTAAAGACGACTGGTGGACAAAATAATGTTTTCGTGGTCTCTCGTAGCTCTACTTTTTAAAATCCCATTAGTCATTTTAATGACAGTATGTGTTGCTGCCAGTCATTCTACCCTTCTTCTAAATCTACTGCACTGAAGTGGGAAAAGCATCCTTTTAACTTGATGGTAAAATCACCAGCTGAGCTTTCTTTTATCAAGAACATGTAATCTGATTCCTAAGAATATGCAATGGCACTAGTCTGAAGTATGAAAACTGGAACTGAGACCACTAAAGTATGGCTTCTGTACTTATTTCAGAACAAAGCTTGATGTGAAATTCCTAGATAAATCTCTGAAACTCAGTACGTTTATGCCTGTGATAGTGTTATCATAGCTTTATTTTATTTTTCAATTCATCTGGCCAAATATAAAATTAAAAGTGCAGTAAATTATTGACAACTGGAGCATTTACCTAATATACATGTAACAGCCAAACTGCTTCACATTTTTTAAAAACTCAGCTAAATCAGTCTGTATGTGAAAGCATCTACAGTGTATTAAGCAGAAGAAAACATAAGGCAATTGGAAGCTGCCAGATTCAAAATTTATGACCAAATTTCTCTAGAGTATGTATATGTAATTTTCCTGCCATTGATTATTCTTCTTGCTTTATGTTCTTGCAGATTTTGTCCTCATTACCCTACAGTTATATTTGGTCACATCAGGAAACTGTGTAAACCATGAATCAAATCCTAATGACAACAGTACTCTGAATGCAGGCATAAAGTAGAAGTGAGGTTTCAGTATCAATTTGGGTAAGGTTTAGAAGTCAAATAAAAACCAAATTGAAGAAGTAGATCCTATCTTGTACTTATGAGTATAAAAGAGGAGAAGGAAAATGGACATGATGCCCATCTCCACAATCAGCAGACAAAGAAGTAACAAGGAATGGTTTACTCTGTCTCCATTGAGATCATTTGGGTGACTACGATCATGGGACTAAAGACTGACAAATGGTGACTGTGACAAACTTCACTGTTGGTGTCTGTGCTCAAATCATGTGAAGATACAAGCATCAGATTCCATGTTGGACACTGAAAAATTCTAGGGAAATTCAACTGATTTTTCTTCTTTTGGTTTTTCCATTCAGTGTTAGGACTGCTGAATAATGGGATTTTAGATAACAGTCTAATGTTAGGTTTTCTGGGTTTTTTTCCTCCCAACAAATTTATGTGGAATGAAAAAAGAATTAAGCTGGATCTCTTGAACCACTACTGCTGCCAAGGGCTGCACTTAGGGTATCACATGATGAAGTGTAACAGGTATTCAGTTCTCTATCTAAATTTCCTCTGTAAGACATGGCAAAAGCCGTGTTGTTCATCTGGTCTCCTTCACCTTGTAACTTATGTTAATGACCATGTTGTCACACAATATTTTAACTGCTATTAGAAAGGCATAGCCTTATCAAGGGGAAATACCAAGCTGACCATGGCAGGTCATCCTTTGCCATTATTTTAAAGAATGTATTTTGCTGAATTCTTTTTGGTTTTTTTGCTGTTGGTAACTGATGTGGAAATTGCATAATGAACACTGTTTTCAGATTTATAAATAGCAAATTATGGATAGATATCTTAATATATAAGAAACAAAAGGGAACAATATATTTCCTGTATTTCTTTTAATCAGTCATGTAGAAAAAGCAGCTTGAATTTAGGGCTTCATAAAACTGTTACCTGAGTTCTGAGTTTAATCATATCAGCTTCCATCTGGGAGTTGGATTCATTTAGTTCTTTGATTTCTTCATCTAACTGTTTAATTTCTTCATCATTTTCTATACCTGTGTGATATAAAAATAAAAGGAGTGTTAAAATAATTAAGGTTTAAATCATAATTCATTATTTCCATGCTTGAAAATAATTTTATTTCAAGCAAAAAAGAAGAAGGAAGCATTCTTCAAACTTTTATTCTGAAGTTAAAAGGAAGTATTTCCCCCTACTTTTCCTTTTAAAATTGCAGTAATTCTCCAGTGAAAGTGTTGGAAATGCCTACAGGATCAAAAGGACCTTTTACTTTATACACACTCATTTAACTTTATATTATAAGAAATGCACCTGCAGCAACAAATTTCACTCCCCTGTCATACATAATTTATTTAAAGAGTGTGTCCACTTACAGATCTTCTGAAGGAAAGTAAAAAATCTTAACATCCTAATCTCTTCATATTACAGCATTATCAAAAGAACCTGTAACCTGTGTTGATACCAGGGGTTCCCCTGACCCAGGTGCAGCACCTTGCCCTCGGTCTTGTTAAACCTCAAGAGATTCCCATGGGCCACTTCTCGAGCTTGTCCAGGTCCCTCTGGATGGCATCCCGTCCTTCAGGTGTGTCACTGCACCACTCAACTTGGAGCCAGCTGCAGTTTGCTGAGGGTGCACTTGATCCCTTCATCCATGTCATTAATGATTATATTAATTACACTGGTTCCAATATGGACTCCTGAGGAACACCACTTGTCACTGATGTCCATCTGGACACTGAGCCATTGACCACTACCCTCTGCATGTGACAATCCAACCAATTCCTTATTCACCTAACACTCCACTCATCAAATGCATCTCTCTCCAGTTTAGAGAGAAGGATGTTGTGGGAGACCATGGCTATGGCTTTACAGAAGTCCAGATAAGTGACATATACAGCCCTTTCCTTGTCCACTGATGTAGTCACCCCATCATAGAAGGCCACTGGGTTGCTCAGGCAGGCCATGTGTCCAAGTAGCCAAAATATCCACACATTACTCCTTAAGGCATTCTTCCTGGGCATGGCACATACAGTTTTCAATACTACCCAGATTGTAGAGAAAATAACATCCAGATCTTGCACTCCCTGGTTACAAGCTCTTGGACAAAGACAGCCACTGCTTTCTCCAGCTGCACTGCCAGTGTGGGCAGAGGTGCCCCTCCTGCACTGCGTTCAGATCCTCTGTGGCTCTAAATGCAGTTAACACCAGCAGTTAAAAAGGCATGCACTGTCACAGACTAGGTGACAACATAGTTTTCCAAGAAAACTCAGGACTTGGGCACCTCTCAGACAAGTCTTTTGCATATTACTTACTTGAAGTGAAGCTCCTACATTTTGCTTTCACTGCACTTCAACTACCAGGGTACTATCCTGACTTTCATCCAAGGTACTTTCATCATCTTCCCTGCAACTCAAGGTTCCTAGGAAGAATTACAGATTACTGGATCTGAAATGGCACAAAGCCATCTCCATTTGCCAGAGGTTACAGAGCCATAGGTCCAAATGAATTCAAGGGAACTCAGGAGGAACTGACATTCTGGAAATAAACCCTTTTTATCTTCTGAATCCTGCAACAGTATAAGACTAACTATCGACCTTTGATGAATGAAATGTGAACTAGCAAATTATAATGGTATATTCTACTTTGAAATATTTTAGAGTTTTAGATTTATATAGACGTAACTCAGACTGACTGCTCTACTCCTGGTTCAGATTTCCAGAGCATAAAACCCGGTTTCACTTCTACTGACAGTGAATTCCCAATTTATACAGAGTGGATTTATATATGTAGGAAAAAAGGCAATAGAGTAGTGGTAACTTTAGTTTACAGAGAATTAGTATTTAAGAAGGTAATGATTAAAAATTTACCATTACTGGCCCGCTGCTTTATTGTTAGCATTTGTTCTCCAGACAGCTTTGCTTTCTTCATTGCTGAAGTAGCTCTGGGGCATCCTGATAAACTGTGAACAGTAAGGAGCCTGTTAGTTTTGACAGGTCATTGAAAAGAAATCTGTAATCCAAACCTGTAATAAAAACAGTATCAGAGACAAAGTTTATCTTCACTGCCTAGCACTGAAAGAGTGCACTAGTCTGAAAAAGAAAAGGACTTGCCAGTAGTGATTTCATTATTTTGTTTTTTCTTCCAAATTCTTTTTGCATAGACAGCTAATATAAAAGTCATATATACAGTCCAATTTTCTTAAGACAAAATACTTTTAATAAAACGTTTTATTTTAATAGCAGTTATTGTGTAAATACTCCCACCTGAATTTACAATTCCCGGCTCTGAACTTCCACCCTTTTTTGATTCAAATGTTCAAACACGGAACTGAACAATGAGAGAAGAGGACATGAGCTATCTCTCACATCCAAATGACTAGCTCTCATAAACTGTGCTTTTCTTTGTGATATTGTGAATATCACCTACTGAGCTGACTAAATTGCCATTTTCTAAATTTTTTCTTAAAATGGCAGTAACTATGTGTTCGCTTTTTGTTCGAGCCCAAGGAAAGTCACTCAAATAAAAATGACCTTGTCTTGATGGGGGATATATACATCATATAATGCATATTTGTTACATTTATGAATGTACATTCAGTTATCTCCTCTCTCATGTTGCAAAAGTATTAAGCTTTTTAATTACATTGTACAAAACAGTTTGACAGCAAATGCAGCCTTAGCAGGCTTTATTGTAAAAACAAAAGTAATGATCAGACAGTGCTCACTATTTAACAAATAATGATACACACCAAACTACCTCCTTTTCCCAAAATCACATCCTTAATGTAGTTGCACTATCACAGATAAGAGAAAATACATATTAAATCTAATTTAATGATGGAGAACTATAATCTTATTCTGAGGAAGCTTTAGCTTTAGTGAATTTGGAATCTTGCTAAACAATTTCCTGTTGCCTCAACATTTCAGTTTTCATAGCCATGGAAACTGAGTAAAATCACGTACTTCTCACTGCATACAGGCACACTTATATTTCCTCTCCAGACACAAAGGAAGACTCTTTTTTACAATTCTTAATTGTGCAAATCAGATTAAAATCTAACACTCAATCGCTCTGTAATGTGGAAGAAAGTGGTGTCTTTGATTAAAAGCAATTCCTTAAGTAAAGACACAGCTTTCTTCTAAATAAAGTCCTCTAATTTACATACAGTGTTTGATTATTGAAAATGTTTATATAAAAAGCCTGCACTACTATTATCAAGCGCAGTAATACAAAAAAGGATTGCTCTTAGAAAAATATATAAAAAAAATTAATTTTCTCAGCGAAAGAATCCGTGTTCAACATTTTATACAGCTTTGTGACTAAGAAGATGTATAATAAAGCAATACTAGGAGTTATCAAGAAATAACATGACCTAGTAGCTGTTGGCTGTAGCTTAGCTGGTAGGATGCCAAATTACTGTTCCAAGGTCTGCTATGGACTCAGTGTGTGACTGTAAACAACTGTCCTCTTGAAGTGTCAAAGGGAGCCTTGAAGATGATTAAGAAGAGGATTTGGCGTTTTGGGAAAAAAAATGTTGGCACAGAGAAAGAAATGAGATAACAGTATATGCAAAGTTTCTGCATCATTTAACTGACTTTATTTTTGTAACCTTTCAGTTGATTTAATGAATTGTCTCATATTTTGTCCTCACTCTTTTTCAGAAAATGTTAGCATCACTGGGCATTATAACAACTGCATTAGTTTACTCCCATATTGGTCTGTAGCCTTTTCCTCTCTAAAAGTTTTGACTGATGACAGCCTAGGGAACCCCTCAAAATAAAATCAGCCTTCAAACAGCCTATAAGTACAGCATTCAAACAGACCAACAAGAAACCTGGATGCTAGAACAGCACACTTGAGAGCGCAGAAAAATAATAATCATAAAAAAAATTTTGTTCAGAAGTATTAGAAATCTACTGTGAGATTCAGTGTGCCTAAAACCAAATTTTGGTGCCGAGGACCCAATCTTATTTCCAGGCCATGGTTCTATACACCAAGTTTTCAGGACTGTGTAAACCTGTAGTATCTTTTCAGCTTGTCTGGAAGGTTACCTCTCCACTGGTATGCCCAGGGTGCTCCAAGGTGAGCTCTCACCCTGAGGCCCCAGGTACAAGGTTCCATATATGCAATACTAAGCTTTCCTATTCCACAAAAGGGGGTGGTCACATTCTAGCTGCCAAACAGCAACTGTCTGTGGCCCATTGCCATTGGAGAGAGATCAATTGCCGGGGTAGGCACATATGGAGCACCTATAGCTCAGCTGCAATTCAAGCACCCTGGCACCAGATGCCTTCTGCCTAAACTGAACCACAAAGATCTGGGTGCTGTGCTCCATCCTTGCTGCTGGAACTGTTGGAGAGTCCTTCTGCACGGATTATCTATCTTCTTCTGGAGGCACCCAGATGAATCATGAGTTAGTGAGGGGAAAGGCAAAGGGCTGCCTATTTTTTGGGCATACTGGTGAGGATGCAGAAGGCTTCCACATTCTGTAGCCAAATTAGTTTTGTTATAACCAGCTTGTGATCTAATCCAATATGCACAGACAAAGCAGGGCTTTGACCAAAATGAGTTTCTTGAAATGCATCTGCATGCCTAAGCTTCCTCTTTTTGTTTCCCCAATCCTTACATGCATGGCTTTAATATGTGCATCATGCACCTCTATGACTATCTTTAGCTTGTTACATGTCCGTCCTTAGAAGAGGCTATGCATGAACAGATGGTCCTAAATTTTCCAGTGGCTTTATGCAATTCAAGAAAGCATTCAAAACTCCCAAAGGTATCCTACTAATGACAGAGGAAGATGCCAAAGCCAGACCATGCCACTGACTTCCTCTGCAGATCTTTTCTGGCAAATCTGTCTCTTCATTACTTGTATATTGTATTGTAAGCAGATCACCTCACTTTCCTGAGCCAGGCACTTTCTGTGAAGCAGATACCAAGTTAGCAACCTAAATAAGAGTATTGAGTTTCACTACAGTTTGTTTAACGTGTCTAAATTCTTCAGAAATGAGTTAGTCAAAGATAGCAATGTGCATCCTTTTTGCTTTACTCTGTTCTTAATTAAGTTACCTAATACTGTTTTAGGTAATTAAAAAAAGTAAATTAGGACTTCTAGAATAAGCTTCTATTCTGCAAGGACATTCAACCTCTTCTATTTTATCTTACTGATTATGTTTACTTCTACTGAAAGCAACTGCTCCTGGTCTGATTTGTGAACAATCAAAAGAAGTCAGGATATATGGGAAGATGGAAAAGGTCAGGTCAGTGCTGCACCAGAAGTGGGCTATTATACAAAGGCTGAGCCCTATGGAGGTGCAAAGTTAACAAAAAGGCTTGAATTGAGATCCCAGTGAGACTAAGAGTTGCCTGAGATTTCTAGAAGACTGGGGGGGTAAAAGGAGACAGAAGGACAGGAGACAGAAAATAGTAGATATGATTTTTTTTTTCTTGTGACTGGCAAACAAAAGAATACAAGTGAAAGCTATTTCAGTGCTTTAAGAGTTATAGAAAATATGCTTTAAATATCTCAAAAAGGAAAAAAAGACCATAAGAAACATCGAGGTAGTAGTTTTGTTAAGGACAATACTTATCCTCACATTAAGTATGGTATGAAGCTTTGTCAGGGGAGGTTTAGGTTGGATATTAGGAAAAGGTTCTTCACCCAGAGGGTGGTTGGGCACTGGAAGGGGCCCCCCAGGGAAGGTGTGGCAGCACCAAGCCTGACAGAGCTCAAGAAGCATTTGGACAATATTCTTCAGGCACATGATGTGATCCTTGGGGCTGGACTTTGATGATCCTTGTGAGTGCCTTCCAACTCAAGATACTCTATGATTAAGTCTGAAGCCTTTACAGTTGATGTTTGTCATAGGTTTCCAAACTTTACACCGACTTTTACATAATTCTGCAGCTTAATCATTCTAGCAAAGAACTAGTAAAATTGATCACAGTTATCTCACTTGCTCCTGCCATTATTCCCATATACACGAGAAATTATAAGAAAACATAAATATAGTTGCGTATTCTTTCCATAATAAAAATTACTTAGACTTTCTAACAACATTGCTGGGGTACTGCTGTAATAAATTCAGTAAAAATGTACCAAGCCATGAATTACCTCTATCAGACTCTGGATGTCACAGGGCTTGAAGTTACAGCATTTTGGCCAGACTGTGAGAAGCACCAGCACCCAACTCCTGGCTCCCTCTGAGTTTCTGATTCACCAAGAGCTGTGAGTCTCTGCTGTATCAACAACTAGATGACCATCAGCACCTTATTTTGTTGGGATGCAATGTGTCTTGCCTCTTGATGAATTTCTACTGTTGGGTTTAACCTCTAATTTGAGAAAGACAAGTATGGTCTGGCACATCATCCTAGAAAACCACCCTCTGCCATAACTTACAAAATACTATAAAGACTATGTGGTGATTGTAGCTATTAGAGTTGAACATAATGTGAAGAATGAATTTTCTTTCTGGTTTAGCACTGTGGTTATCTTAATGCAACCAGTGCTTTGCCGTATATTCAGTGGATTTGAAAAGAGGGTGAAATTTGTTCAAAAATGAAATGAAAATTAGTGGCGGGAGAAAGTTTTAAAGGGGTATTTAGGTGGTGTTCAGTGCACATTTACTGAGAAATTTAAAAATAAATGTGGGCTAAAATCCTGAACTGTTTCAAGAATGTAATTGCATTGGCTTCAGGGATGCAAACAACAGAGGCCACCAGAGTGGAGGATCATTGATCAAGTGGAGCAATTGTCTGGGTGACCGATTTTAGTTGTCTGGGCTCCAGCTGTGTGTTAAATACATTTTTTTCCTCAGCAGACAGATGCAGTTTAGTCCCTCCTGAAGCTGAAGGAATTGCACTTGGCTTGTCAAGTGAAGAAAACATTTTCCAAACAGAGAAGTAGGGACATGGGAAAGGAGTAGATAAAGGTCAAATAAAACACATCTTTTATATTTGGTGTGTCAAGTGTTGAAGTTTACAAAGAAAGAAATAACAGGGTGAAAAGAAACCAGAGCCTCAACCTGGAGTACCCAAAAAGCATCCTAAGGACAAACTTTATAAACCCTGCAAGATGTTTATAGATTCACTACCACAGCGATTTTTCAAAAAGAAAATGAAACACTTCTCCTGTTTATTAAAAATAGCATTGTCTATAGACTAGAGGAAAGAACAAGTCACTTTCAAGGGACATCTTTTAACTAGAGATACATTCAAAACAAGCCCCAGATGTAAATCCTTTTGAAATTCAGGGAAATACAGATCACAGCGAGAATGACTGTTTTATTTTGTTAATGGCTGAAACCTTACTTTTACAACTAAGCTCCTCAACTATTTGCTAATGTTTGAAGTTCAAGTTAAGAGATCAAACTCAGTGATCAAAGTAGCCCATTCCTTGGTTTAATATTAAATTCATGAACCACTCTTTTTTTTTCTATGTTGAAGGGTATCAGCTTTAGTGATTTCCTTATTCCCATGAGTAAATTCTGCTACACACCTTAAAGGATGAAATGCTCTATGCACAACTCCAGCAGAGATAAAAGGAACCCTCCTTAAACCAGCACTCATTTTTATTTACATTCAAGGGTGATTGGCTTTTCCCCAAGTTCTTACTGAGATGTGAAGCAAAGGGAATCTAAGAGACAGGTTTTGCAAACAAGGTAGCTTTGTTTGCATGGAGATTGCTGCGACTCACAGAGGAATCTCTTCTCCCCACTGGCTACACAACCCCAACTGCCTTTGTGTGGTGTTGGATGTTAGAAAAAGAAAAAAAAAATCAACTGTTCAGCTCAGTTTCAGAATTCTTCACTGGAAAAGAATGATTTTTATTAATGTGGCCCTTTATAGGTCTTGCTGCCTGGCTAAAGCTTTTTGGTTGGTTGGTTGGTTGGCTGGTTGGGGTTTTTTGTTTTGTTTTGGGTTTTTAGGGTGCATTTACAACTCACATCTGAATGTCTGGGGTGAAAAATTTCAATTCTGAATCAGGAGGGAAATATAATACTAAATACTAAATACTAATACTAATATTACAAATACTAAAAGCTCGATGTAATGTGGAAAGTGACAGCTCTGAATTCAAGTTGCTTTCCAAAGTTGCTGAGGAAAGTAGCTGAGATTTTATTCTGTTTAAATAAATCTTTGCATTGGCTTCAGAAGTAAGAAAAATTAAACCACTACCCAAATGGCCATAAAATAATAGAGCAATTATGATTAAAACAAAATGCAAGCTTTTCAAAATTATATTAATGATATCTGATCATTGTTTCAGAAAGACTTTCTGAAAAGAACTATGTTCTTATTTTAGGGGGGGGAAGGGTTGAATTAGCATTAAAATCTCATCAGTCAGGCACCAAATGGACAATGAGATAGAGTGAATGGCCACCCACAAGAAGAGAAGGTATTTGGGGTTTTTTATTGGAGGTTTAACAGGTAAGATAGCATTATAACTTAATTATGCCTATCCTTCATAACAAAAGAACAAAGCATGCATCAGGCAAGAAAAACAAAAATAGAAATTATGCAGAGTTGTTAACATGGCAAAGCTGAGAGAAAAGGCCCTGAGAGCAGACTCAATTTGAAAGGAATCCCCCTGGGCCATAAATATACACCAGAAAATGGATTAATGAATCTTGAAATGCTGGAACTGTAAGAGCACTGCCAAAGTTGTCCTTCAGCTGGGCACAGTAGTCCCTTGGCAAACTTACATCATATGTAGTTAACTGAAGCTGCTTAGTCAGCAAAGAGGCTTTGTGGGTGGGCCTCTCACATGTGCTAACGAGCTTTGACCTGTGTCATCCCTGAAGAGGGAAGGAGGTTTGGCTCTTGCCCAGTGTGCAACAACTGTTCAAAAATCTCTCATTTATTCTTTGGTGAGTGAGTACCCACTGCAGCATATGACTTACAGGTGGCCCCAGCACTGTGCCATGCACTTAATGGGGCACAACTGAGTGCCCCAGGAGCTGGGGGCTGGCTACTGCAGAGCTTATCAGCCGCTCCTGTCTGGTGACTGCCCACAACAGGACAGATGACCTGAAGACCAGTGGATTCACTGGGCTGTTGAATAGGGCATGTATTGTGAAAGAGAAAGGTTGAGACTTCCCTGTATATAAATAGGTAAGGTGTATGTTTAGCTACACACCTCTGATTAGCGCTCTCAGGCAGCTCAAAATTTCAAGTGATCTATTTAGTGACCAAGCCAGCTCACTTTGGCACTTAAAATGAAGCACAATTTCTCTAAACACTTGTATAGACAGCAAAGAGAAAAAGGTACTTCAAGAGGAAAATTCATCCCTCCTGAAATCTAAAAAGTCATCCTGTATTCTCTGCTTTTTTATGGGCTATGTCTGGAATGAGGACAAGGAGACTTATAACCAGACAGCTTCTGCGAAGTGCCTGAAATCAAGGAGGTCTCACATTGCAAGAACCTGTACAATTACTGTCTGCTGTAATTTGTCAGGTCTGCTCAGCAAAATGATTTTTCTTGTTTATATTGTGCAGTCTGCTTTTTCTAATATGAATTTCATCTTATTTTCTCTGCGACTTTCCCAAGGTAAGCAAACCTCTTAACTCCTTTTATATTAGCTTACTATTAAGAGCCTTCCAGTTTAACAGACAGTACATCTGATTCAAACACCTTCTTCCAGCTCGTAATGAAAAGTACCTACAGTCAAAGGGCCTAACTCTTTCAACAACCAGATTCTGCATTTAGTCACTTCTGACTTTTGCCAAATTTTAAATGATCTGATTGAAATCTTCAATAGTAACTATCTGGCCAGGCTCATTTTTTTTTCCCAAATATCATTGGAAAAATATTATTATTTCTCAGAATATACTTCTATACCACTGTTTTGTCCATATACACTGTTTTATCCCTACTGAGGGGAACAAAAAAGTCCAAATAATTCAGTGAATAATTCTAACTGTCCGTGAATTGGAGCAAGAAATGACATTTCATGGGGTGTTGCTCTGAGTTTAGAGATGCATTCTACTGTCCTCATGAAAATGAAAGTAGATTTGGCAGAGCTATAAGCCTCTGACAGACTGTCCCTCGGACATGCTAAGTGGATATGAGTTTGTGTTTAGTGCCAGACCCTCCATGTACTTTGTGTGTATGAGAACTGGGAGCCTTCCCTGCCATCAGCCCTGTTCAGGGCTGCAGGGCCTGGAGCAGAAGAATGCTTGCTGGAAGCAATGCCTGAGACTGCCTGTCCTGTTCTGCCAGTGCACCAACTACCTGAAATTCTGGGGACTGAGAAGCTCTGAAGTAAGAAGACTGAACAGGAGCCACAAGGACAGAGAAGGGAAAAGTGTCAGAACACTACAGTAGGAGAGAAGGATGGGAAGAGGAAGGTGTTGAAAAGTGGTTTAGGAAGACCCTTTTCCTTATGGGTCAACATAAAATTACTAAGTAAATAAATACTTTGCACTGTAGGACCCACCTCATAGATTTTTTTTTAATGTATATTATTATTACATTTAATTGCCACATTTCTTTCCTTGTCTTCTTGCAAATGCCAATGCACTTCCATGCCTGTCATCTTTTAATGATGTTATAATGATGATGCTTAACACTGTCAGTTGTAGCTACTGTTAAATGCAGTGAATTTGGTTAGTTCTTCTATACTCTTAATGATGTATGATGTTCTGCTGAATTGCAATGTACAGCTTATGGGAAAAACTAAGAGATGGTAAACAGCAAAATAAATCAATGGCAGGGAGGGGACGGCAGATTAAAACCAAATGAACAAACAAACACCCTAAACAATTTTAAAAGCCTACCAGAAAAAAAGTAAACCAATGAGAACTGAGTGAATTAATTTTGACACAAATGTGGCACTCTGTCAACTTACTGTAGCAACAAATAAAAGCATGGATAAGACCTGACCTGACAAGAGACCTGGCTAGAAATAGATGCAATCAAATACTTTAATGCATTGCATATTATAAGCTTCTTACAAATCTGGAGTTTGACTGTATTTATGTTTCATAAATAGAAAAAAAAAAAGCTTTCTGTCTGCACAGTTTTTACCATTTTCAGTCTGCAGCACAGGAACACCTTTCAAAATATATTGCTGGACAAAGACTCCTGAAAAATAGGGTATTTTGGAAGTTTAGAGCACCCTGAGAATTCATCTGGCAGTTTGGAACCATTGTGTTTTAAAGGATGCTTGCAATTGGCTTAACTGAGAGCTTCTGGGTCTGCTCAAAACCAAAAGAGAAGTGGACCAGAGATGGAAAAGTGGGCAAATACCCATTGGGAATGACAAGGCTGTTGCTGGGGGACACAGGGATGCAGCTGGAATAGCAAAATCTCAGTTCAAATTGAAACTGGCCTGAAATGAAAAAAACTCCAATAAATGGTTCTTTAGGTACATAGAGAGCAAGTGGAAACAGAAGGAAAATATTGGCCCACTGTTACATGCAAGAGGTGAATTAGTCACCAACAATGCAGAAAAGGCAGAGGTTCTTGACACTTCCTTCACCTCTGTCTTTACCTGCTGGGCCGCAGGCCTTGGGAACAAAATTCCAGGTTGATGTAAACACAGACTGACCATCACTGATGGAAGAGTTGCAAGCGAACTGTTACAGGAGCTTAACGCTACAAATCCATGGGCCCTGACATTGCCCACCCAAGGGTGTGAGGAGCGCTGGCTGATGTTGTTGCAAGGCTTTCATAATCTTTGAGAAGTTGTGGAGATCAGGGGATACCCCAGAAGAAAGACAGTGATAGCCCCACCTACAAGAAAGGCTGAAAGGAAGATCTACAGGCTCATCAGCCTTATTTTAGTCTCTGGGAAAGTTATGGAATGAATCTTCCTGGGGACTATCACAAGTCAGATGAAGCACATGACTGGGAAAAGCCAGCACAGATTCACCAAGGGCCAGCCGTACTTGACAAACCTGCAAAAGCAAATTTGCTTTTTTTGACAAAGTAACCTGCTTGGTTGATGGCGGGGCAACCAGTGGACATTGTCTACCTGGATTTCTCCAAGGCTTTTGATATGGTTTCCCATGGCCTCCTCCTAGAGAAACATGTATTATGGTCTGGACAAGTAGTCTGTGTAGTGGGTGGTGAACTGGCTGAGAGGCTGCACACAGGGTAGTCGTAAACAGGCAACCTGCCACAAGTGGCATCTCCCAGGGATCCACACTGGGCCCAACCCTGTTTACAATCTTCATAAGTGATCTGGACAATGGGACCAAGTGTATCCTGATGAAGTTTGACAATGATACCAAACTGAGTGGGGAAATGAACTCGTTGGAAGGGAAAGTCACACTGCAGGAAGACCTGGATAGGCTGGGAGAGTGGGCTGACAATAGCCTTATGAAGTTCAACCAAGACAAGTGTAAGGTCTTGCACCTGGGAAAATATCATTCAGGAGTGCAGTGCAGGCTGGGACCTATCTGGCTGTGGAGCAGCTCTGTGGAAAGGGACCTGGGGGTCCTGGGGATGACAAGCTCAGTGTAAGTGAGAGGTTCTGCTGTGGCACAAAGAGCCAGTAGGGTGCTGGGCTGCATCAACAAGGGCATCACCACAGAGACACAGAAGTCATTGTCCCACTCAGCCCTTGCCAGGCCACACCTGGAACACGGTGTTCAGGTTCACACTATGCAAAAAGACGTGGATAGGCTGGAGAGCCATTACTGACCTAATCATGAGTATTTTTATGCTTTTAATTGCTGAAGCTGAGAAATGCTCCTGGTAAGATAGGATGAGACTTCAAGCAAATATTGAAAGCTCTACAACAATTTAGGAGTAAATTTGTAGCCACTAGCCTGTGTTTTGTAAGGCATCTGTATTACAGAGCTGCTGCCTCTCTGGGGGCATCCACCCACCCCAGGTAAACGCTGGGGTGAGATGCTGTTCTATGGACACAGGTTCAAGCTGCAGCCCTGAGCACCAGGAGGTTTGACTGTAGGTGGTATTTGCAAATCTTCCCTTCAGAAACTGAGGTTGATCACAGAGGGTTTTTATGCAATATCTATTTCTAGCAAAGTATATTTCATGAGAAAAATTTTCATGCATATGAAAATACCTTCTTCCCTTACATTTGTCATCTCCTAAATGCCTTGAGTGTTTGAGTACTTAGAGGTCCTCTGAGGATCCATGTGAGTGTAGGTATCAGCCAGCTTCTAGAAAGCAGCTGCAGAGGGCAGCTTCTGTCTAGAGGTTTTTTGGGCTTTTTTTGTCTTTTCCTCTTTTCATAATTTGTTTGTTCCCATGCTTAGCAATGCAGTTGTGCAACTCAGAGCTATGACCAACCTAGAATTTTTGGAGGAAACAACACTGGCAGTGCTCCTTCGCCTCAGGACGTGTGTGTGGTAATGGCTGAACCAAGTGAACTGCTGCCTGTGGGCTTTCTGACAGCCTTACAATTAACTAAACCTTCCTGTGCATAAAGTGGATAGCCTGTAACAAGTGTCATATGTAATCATCTCCCACAACCACTTGATAATTTCTACATACATTCCTTCAGAAGGGAAAAGGCAGTGGATGATGTCCATTGCTTTCTCCCAGCACATCTAGACATTTTGCAAACACAGTGGCACGCCCTTGCTGCTCAAATACAAATTCTGTTCTACAAACTATTTTATGGATCTTGGAGTCCTACTGTCCTCAGCGAGGATACAGGTTCACTAAAGAAAAATCACCCTTCTCTACACTTTCATCTCTATTTAGCATTAGCTTGTTAATGGGGAAAATACTTAAAATTTGAGCAACTCTTGTACTACTGCTCTACTAACATGTTTATGTACAGGCTTTGGCTGGAAGAGAGTTCATTTTCTTCAGAGTAGTTGGTATGAGGCTTTGTTCTGGATTTGTGCTGGAAACAGCGTGGATAATTCAGGGATGTTTTCCTTGCTGAGGAGTGCTGATACAGAGTCAAGGCCTTTTCTGCTTCTCACCCCACCCCACCACTGATGGGGCTTGTGGGTGCACAAGTTGGGAGCTGGGTGGGGACACAGCTGGGACAGCTGATCCCAACTGACCCAAGGGATATCCCACAACATATGGTGTTGTGCTCAGTATAGAGAGTTGAGGGAAGAAGAAGGAGGAAGGGGAAGACATTTGGAGTGATGGTGCTTGTCTTCCCAAGACACCTTTACCTGAGCCCTGCTCTCCTGGGCATGGCTGAACACCTGACTGCCCACGGGAAGCAGTGAATTAATTCCTTGTTTTGCGTTGTTTGTGAGTTTGGCTTTTTCTTTACCTATTAATCTCAACCCATGAGTTTTCTAACTTTCACACTTCAGATCCTATCCCCTATCCTGCTGGAAGAGAGCAAGCAACTCTGTGGGGCTGTAGTTCTGACTGAGGTTAAACCGCAACAGTTTTCCACAGCAAAAGGAATTTAAAAGCTACATTAATGTATTTGAAATGGGTGAACACTGCTGTAAATAAAAGTGAGCTAAAGATGGGAGCAAGAACACTGTTTTAGATCTGAAGAGGCATTTCTGCAGGTAATTTCCACTGAAGTCGGCACAAGCACACTTCTTCGGTACAAAGGAGCAGGGTTGCTGAACTCAAGTATCTTCTGAGAAAGTCCCCACTGATCACAGTACTAGAAATGGTGCCATCCATAAAAATCTTAAATCAAATATGGGGATGTAAGGGTCTGTTCAAGAACTAAACTGCAAAGCTACAGCATAATAAGTAATTTACATTTCATTATAACCTATTTAATTTATCTATCTACTGACTCCATGCTTAGATGCCTTCCAATTCATTTTCATATTGCTGATAGGTCACCTAATTTCACACTGGCCTCTCTTCCTAGCAGAGGCTCCTTTTTGAAGTATAGAACACTTAATCCTATGCTTCAAGTCCCTCCTGATAACTCTCTGTTTCCATTCTTTCCTAATGCAAACTCTTTGACAAAATAAAACTATTCACAGAAATTTCTGTGAACAGGCAATGAAGTGTTAAAAACCAGAAACTTTTGTTGGTACCTTTGATCATAGGGTAGGATTCAAAATTTATTAAAATGTATGATGTTTTTTATCAGCTACTTAATTCTGCTTCAGAAGCATGAATGTAGGAATATGCATATATTTAAATTCCAGACTACCTACCAGCTGGAGAAGGTTTTTATTGATTTACCAGCACTTGTGGATCATCTCCAGTGTCCACTGATGCCACTGCAATGACATCATGTGTACAGTGACAACAGCAGCTCTAAGAAATCTTTACCTGAAAAACATCTTTCCTAATATCTATTTGATAAATTCAACAGTTGGCATCATTTTCACAAGCCAGTCTGCTGTTCAGGGTATTACAGCTGTTTTAATAACAGCATATTAACAGCTACCTACAAATGGCAGAATATAAAAATCTCAGAGAAGACATAAAGACGTAAAGAAGACATAACTACACATGTAATTATAATATATATATATATATACACACACATATATATACACGTTTAGAGAAGTCTGCTGATAGAAAAATATTTGCACTGGGAAGGAAAAATCCCCTTTTAGGAGAGCAGCAAGGTCTACTGGCAAGAATGAAGACATTAACTACTCCTTCCTGAGGAGCTTTTACTGACTCAATTAAAGGCCACAGTCCTGCTTTCCCCCCATGCATGCTAAACACAGCTCTACCTGCAAAAGAATGTCTGTAAGTTTGGTCTCACTGTGTAACTGGCATAGCATTGCTTCTCTTCAGAAGGTGAGAATTTGAGATTTACAGCCATGGCTGTATAGCAAAATGTTATTAGTGGTAGAAGGTAAGACCACAGTCTGTTAGAATGGATACACTGCAAGTCAGGGAATATTTCATCCTTATGTAAGAAAATGGATAGTCTGTAATTTAGGTGGGATTGAGCTCCAGATTATGACACCTGAGTTTAAATGTCTGCATGGGAACTATGTGTCAAAGCTGCCATGGAGCTGTGGGGCCCGTTCATTTAACAAGATCAGCACCCTTGTAGATCCCCTGCCAGGCAAATTCAGCTCTCAGTTGTCATAATCAAAGAATGGAGTGTCTCACAAGTCTTCAGTCATTTTGACCAACCCAGTGTGGCCATACCGCATGCCCTAAGAACACTTCAAATGGCATAAAGTACCTATTCGTAGGCAGGGGAAACCCACTGCCTCTTGACACAGAAAGTGACATTTATGGTACAATTGATTAAAGGACGGTGTCTACTTCACTGAAGTGGACAACTCTCCAGGATCCATTGATCCTGGAAGTGGAGTAAATGTAGCCTATACCTCATACAAGCAGATTCTTAAGGTAGGTGAACTCTTCTGAAGTTCAATCCTACATGTAGGGTTTGATTCAGTTATCCATATACAGGCATGAAATGCCATTGGAGAAGAGATATCACTAAGGCTGATAAATATTACACTGGACCTACCTTTCTGCACAGCAGCTGGAGGCCATATAAGTAACCCTAAGGCATCTAAAATGGTTCCATGTGCTTTTCTTGGTGTGAGCACACTAACCAAGCATTAACAGCCTTGAGAATTCTACAAGAACTAATAATATTTTTAAAATAACATGGCTTGTTATTAATACTGCCATTACTTACGGAAGCTTCAAGAAGTTGTTTGATTTGCTCACAACTTAGAATACTGGATCTTTGTTACATCAAGACAATTAAGTAGGATCAATTTACTTCATCGTCTTTTTAAGAAACCTTTCATCTTGTGGTACTCTCCTCTAACAATGGACCTATTTGCCCAAAACCTGATCTTATAAGGTAAGCCATTTACATGTCTCTGTTTCTACTTAAGATAGTGGTACTGAAAAACACACATGGCTGCTCATAGCTAAATGTCATATTTAGGTTACTCCATTAGGTTTTTTTTTTTTCATTACAGCACTCCTTTACAAAAAAAATCTCTAGCCACAATTTGACCTTTAAATTGCTAAACCAGTACATTTCTTTTAGAAGTTAGTTATTCTTGTTGTTGCAAGAATTTTCTTCTTGAGACCCTAAGTACTAAGTGAATACTTGCAAGCAATCTCCCAGTAATTATATTGTACCTTTTAACTAAAGGTAAAACCATTTCAAAATTTTAATGACAGATCTCTCCGAGTTAAATACATGTCACATCATTATGAAGAAAGTTAAACTGAAATACAAACACTAATACTGATATTTTACTGAAAGCCAGAAACTTAAATCCTCATGCGGTATCTGCACAAATGGTCAGAGTTTTGCATCTCCTACTTCCTAAAGCCTCTGAGAGCTGCAGGCTGTGTAATACATTTGACTACTCAGGTAACACCTCAGGTCATGGACCAGAATCCCGTCATGGTAGGTACCATAAAACACTGACTAGAAAAACAATTCTGAGCCTAAACAATAAATAGGAACTATGTGCACACAGTCTGGGAGGTTGAAGTAAGGGTAAGGCTTCTGAGTGAAGCTACAAAGGATTGTCAAAGAAAGAATCAAAGGAAATAGTTACAGGCAAGAGAAGAAGTACACTTTTCACCTCTGTATCTAGAACTGACTACAAAACAAGATCAAATTGGTTTAGCTAACTAAAGGGTACAGAAGTTCAACTGAGGTCTGCCTGGAGAGGGTGACAAATTAGGGACATCAACTTGACGTATTTGAAGTAACAGAGTTTTATATTAGCGATTATGTAATAAGAAATTTGCTCTGACATTATAATTTTCAGGCCTAGATTCCCAGCCAGAGCTCAAAAAAATCCTCGTTTCTTCATAATCTAATATCTAAAATGGCAGCAAATTTTATCCCTAAGAGACTGGCCATTTTCTCCTGCTTTTACAAGCTATGAAAAATTGAAGTTCTCTTATTTTTGCCAAGTTTATGAAAAATCAAGCTTTTTATTTCTTTTGTCAAATATTTACATTCCATTAGTTTTAAATAATGTTCTGTATTCTACATATATTGTTTTCAACTAACAAGTTCATTACGAAATGAATAAAAGTACTTTGGTTTTATGGAACTCTTTCCTAAAATTCTTCAGTTTCATGCTCTGATGTTTGAGAATCAAGAATGTGTTTGACATCTCTGAAAATCAGAGGGACTCAGATATGTCTTATAAAGTCTACCCCAAGGTAATTTGTCCAGAAATATCCAATAAAGCAATAAGAAACTTACTGTCACGCATGGGTTTTTTCCCCTAAAATTTTCTGTATATTATACATTCAAATGCAGGTCTGTTATCTGCAAGGGCTTGTACAAAAAAAACTTTTGTGTCTGGATTTCCAGTTACCTACAAATACATGTAAGCAGATTATTTTTTGAAGTAATAATGAAATTCAAAAGGAACAGAGAAATGCCATGACAAAATTTATTTTAAAATGTATTTTAAATTTGATTGAAATAATAAACATAAGTGAAAAATATAAATTATAGTTACTCACCTGCGATGAGTAAGAAAACTACCACTGACATGTCCTGAGCCATCACATCCTGGTGTTGGACACGACATTCCTTCCGTCTTCACTGACTTCCAAGAGAACTGTGAGCCATTTAGGTACCCATCCTTTTGCCTTTTGGCAGCAAGAGGACACCCTGATGCACTGCGATGGGATGCATATTTTCCAGTTATATGACCCTGACCATCACAGCCAGGAACTGGACATCTGGACAGCAGATAGATGAGATAAACTTTATTGTCTTGACATTACACCTGGTAGCCTCTACAACAAAGTCAAAATAAACTTGACATGAAAAGGAAAAAATATCCTATACTGTGGTCGCAAAAGTAGTCAAGATACCTTGTAGTGGGTAAAATTACAAGCAGAACTTTATAATTTGAAGAAAAAGAAGTTCTTTGGTAAATTCTAAGGAGGCTAGCCAGCAGATTCAGTCACAGCTGTTGACATTATGCAATTGCAACAAAAGGACTGAGATCTGTATTTGAATTGCAGGTGTTTATCACAGTAAATATCACAGTGGAATTGAAATGTTTGCTACTGAGCTCTGATCAGCAGTGAAACTGTCCATAAAACCCCTATAAGCATAAAATACTACTTAGTATAATCCTTGGTACATTTTATTTATAGGTATGGAACCCAAAGAAGACTTGTCTGAAGTCATGAAAACGTCACATATATAGTTAGTTATGACGTGATCAGAGCACCTCATTAGAAATGCTGAGCTCCTTTAACCACTCTGAGTAAGAGTGACTATATCACACTATGTGCTACAGCCCAGAGACCAATGAAGGCAGTTCTGTATTCACATGATGGTTTTCCTTAATTGGGAATCCCCCCACACATTTGCTCTGTATTCTGCTAAAAACCAAATAACCAAGGTTAGAAGGAACAAGTTAGAATCTTCAAAGTGAAATGTTTAAAGAAAACCATGGTAGGTTTTTTTTCAGTGTGTTGCTACATAACACGTCTAAAGGCCAATTACTTCACTGTTTGTTAACTAATATATTACTGCAACTCTCCACTGAGGATCTGGTCCTGAATGGTCTAAGCAGTCACTAAATACACCAAGTTCAGTGGCCACTGATATCAGAGCGCCTTACAAGAAGAAACCAAGACCTATAGGCAGGCATTCGTTTCTCTTGCAAACTGCATGAACAATCAGATTTGCTGCAGCAGTCTCATATAAACACTCAATTCTCTATTCCCATAACTACCTTTATTTAGCATGTATGGTTTGCCTGTAGTATGCAAACATGTTTAAGTAGCATTTAGGAGATAAAGATCTAAGTGATTTTTTAATATGTGAAAATGAAGAATTTTAAACTATTTCTAAATTATAGAAGATTGTATCCTTGGCTATTGCTGTATTCTTCACTGAAAAAAAGCACAGATACTAGACTTGCTCATAGAAATCAATGTGATCATCTGCTCTTGGATGACTATCACACAATAACATCTATGCCTTAAAAAAACCTGAAGATATATAAGACCTTATAAAACACATGAAGGCCCTTTGACAATATTTGTTCTCACCTAATTGGCTCTTGGTCTTCTTTGTCTTCCTTGCTTTGTGCTATCCTGATTCCACTTTTCTTTGCTCGTGGGCAGCCTGAAAGACTGTGTGAAAGAAAACATTTTAGAATGCAATTTCTCATTCTTGGGTACACTTTACAGGAATATGCTTTCTATCTGAGAAACTGGCAGAATAGGCAATCCTGTTCAGTTTCCATAATCAAAGCTCAGGTGGGTTAAATGAGGAGAGCTGCAGCAACCACCACGAGGGGGAATCCGTGCGTGTGGGTTTGTGACACAGGACAGGATTGCCGGCGCTGTGCAGACCACACGCACAGGAACTCCCCGAGGAGTCAGGGAAGGCAGCTCTTAAACTCTCTGCCTAATCATTCCTTCAGCTGACTCAGCAGCAGCAGTGGCATCTTTAAAAGGAATAGAACCCAGTGTTACAGGGCTGAGAGATATTATGTCCTCTATGTCTGAGAGGGATGGAAAGACAGAAAAAACAGGAGTATCTCTTCATAGGACTAAAGATTTCTCTCGGGAGCACGTTTGAAACATTATCAAACCTTCTCAAACATCACATAAGAATCCTATAGAATGATTGAATAAAAACATGACAGAGCTCAGAGCTTTCAATGCCCTCCAGCGAAGGAGTTCAAGTACTCAGAATTTACCCAGACAAAAAGATTTGGTAGAGACAAAGCTATATGTTAGGCTAACCAATATTACATTTAACTAAAGACTGAGAATGTTGTTTTCAATTAAACAAGCTTATCTTTCCTTTGCATATGAAGAATTCATTATAGATGCCACTTAGCAGACTTGACAATGACCTCAACAGATTTTTAAAGATTTTTTTAGGTAGTTGATATCTGAGGATACAAGAATGTCTGTGCAAAAAAATCATGTTTTGTCCTCCATTTAAATGTTATTTCCATCTTAACTATCAACATTAAAAAAAGAAATCCACGAGTAGAACACCTGCAAGTGTTGACACAAGAGACAAAGAAGTGTCACCAAAGAAAAATTTCCCTAGGGAAAGAAACAAAATAGAAGATTAAATTTTTGTTTTCAGCATGACAAAAGGTACTTGAGTGTTGTGTAGTAGGTCCTGTCTTCGCGAAAAAGAGACAGAAAAAGCGGTAACAAAATTTTCAGTTATTTTGTCTTGTCAAAACCAGTGAGGACTGAGGGTATGAAGCACAGGAAAAGGTGATGCAGTCACAGACAGAATTCTGTGTTAGAAAATGAAGAATAGACAAAACCAGAGTTTACATGCTGCAAAGTCATAAATAAGCCAATTAAAGAAAGAGAGAAATGCTGGCATAAGATTTCGGAGAAAGTATATTATATAGAAACTTGTAGTGAGATGTCATGGCTACATCTATAGCGTTAAATAGAAGGCACCTGGAAATGCTGCTTTGACCCAAGACCAGAAAGTTCACATTTGTAGAGCTAAGCTCTCTGTCTCTGTAAAGCAGGACAGCTACACCCATATTGTTTGTAAAGAATGATCTGGACCCACACTGAGTCCCAAATCATATCTTAGAAGTGCCTGGGAGACTTTTAGTGGCCCAGGGTCAGTGTCATGCCAGGGGTCATGTCAGCATTACTCGAGCAGGCATCTGCACTCTGATACATGGATCTGTGCTCTCATCCCGTTTCATTTTTCATTTTAAATGTAACCCACCATTTTCCTTTTCAAAGCAAACTGCTGTTTATTCCAGCTTGCATAGTGGACACCAAAGTACCACAGTTCCTTGAGTACAAACTAAATCTGAGAAAGCCTGTGCCAATTAAGAACAGTTTTCTTCAAAAATAATAATGTTGTCTGTAAGAAAGAAGTAGGAGGAAGGATGTCTGAGGGATTTAGAATAAGAGGAAGCTGGCTATAGAGCAGGGAAACAGCTCAGGAACAAGCTGGTTCACTGCCTGACATATACCCTGGTCTGCAGAAAATGAAGGGGAGGGGATGGGAGGTAAAGATACCTCTCCTTTATCTCCGAGACTAGTGGTATGCACTGTGTGAGAATAATCAGAATTTGCATCTGAAAACTAAACAGTTAATGGAAATTCCTCAGAAAGCAGTACTTTTTTTAGTAGGTGTACAGATGGGTATGCTTGTAGATGATGACATTTTCATAAGAAAATCTGAACAAAGAATTACTGTCTTGACTAATGATTTAAAGCTTTCTACATATTAAATCAATTTAATTATCACCTACTTCTTGGTATTTTGGTGCATCATCTCTCTGTAATACATCTTTCTATTCTGGCACTACGATTTATTAGAAAATTCTAAGACCTTTCAGGTCCTCTAAACAGATATTTCCAACAGACAGCTTCTGAGGCTATGATTAATTCATTTTTCCTCTGACAGTGGATCCATCGTAAAAACATATGTCAAGGATGAGTCTTTGCTTCAATTTTTTTATCCTATAATAACCAAAGCTATTACAAGGTAAGCATAGTACTTCATTTTTCTATGAGTCTAATTCCTCATATATGAAGACAAAAGACAGTGAGGGAAATTCAGCAGCAGTACACACAGCTGTAACTTCTTGCATAAATTGAAGGGGTGTGTGGAACTGCAGTTATGGCCGTTAAATCTGCCTCATGTGTGCTTGCTGTTGAGCAGCCATTTTAAAGACAGATGATACCCAGGCATCTCGGCAGCCATTTAGGAGAGAAGTTTGTCATTCCCTTCCCTCTGAAACTGAGAGGGTTGTAACTGATGGTATCAAATACAAACAAAAATGCTAACTCAGATGCAGGCAGAGCTAAATGCAAATTTTCAGTTTGGGAATCAGAAAGCCCAACTGACAAGATGCTGTGGGGTCTTTCATGCTTAACAGCTCCAGATTTAGGCTACTGGTTTTCTGCCCTTTAAAAGATTTCATTTTGCCAGCCTCCCACCTCAGAAAGAGCCTTGACAGATATCATGATCTGAACAGGGTAAGGCTGGCTCTGTGTAAATGTGACAGGTCTCCTGGGGACATCTGTGGATTTAAGCAAAGAAAATGTTACTTCACTGACTATGTGTCAGTGCTTCTGTGCCTGCAGGCAACTGAAGACATGGGGTTGCCAGACACCTTTATGGAAGAGAAATGAAGGAGTTATGCGGTCAATATAGACATGGTGGCATTTCAAAAGTCTGCATGTGTTAAATCCCAATGGACTGGACAAATATCATATCTCTTTGTAGAATTACTTTTTATATCTTTAGATGAACTTGATTATGCTGCACAATCAAGTGAAAACTTGATCCAGTAGTCATCTGCAAAAATACAAGAATTTATAGACAAAAGTAGGTAAAACCATTCAGCTCATGGTCTGGTCCAGTCCAGTCCTATAGTGGCCAGGAGACTATGCAGAGGGAAAGGGTTTAAAAAATGAGTCAACATTCAGTGATCCTCCCCTGCCAACCTTGCCAGCTTTCAGGTTTCTTGTTAGAAACACTCTTCTTCTGCATCTTCACTCTCCCACCTGCTTCTGATTAAATAGATGATCAAACACATAAATAGCTTCCCCAAAGTCGGGGTGGAGTTACAACAAGCATAATGCTGGTAGAGTATTAGCTGGTAAATTTACATATCATGAAATGTAGTTCTAAATTTGACCTTAAATCTCTCTGAAAGTGTGATTTACTCTCCTGCATTATGTAAGCGCTTTTAAAATGCTTTTATCTTCTCCTTTGTAATGTTATTTATACTTTTGATGTTTAATGCTGCATTACAGAAATTGCGATCTTTTATTTTCACAGCATGTAAAATACAGCATGTTCCCATTGTCTTATTTATGTTTTGACTTGGAACGGTGTCTTGGGGTGACTTCTCAAACCAGGACAAACAGTTTGCTGCTTTTAGTGGGAATACATTTAAACTGGGAATTTGTGTATTGACTAGTTATAGCCAATTGTAAAACTCCAGGGACTTGGTGAAGAAAGTAAATATCCAGACTCAACAATACTAGTCTGTGTGGGAGTAAAGAGCTGTTACTAACAAAAGAGGTGGACTAATCTATTATTCACTGTTATTCGTTGATTAAACAGTAGATAGATATTTACAAAATATGGCACAGCTCTTCTCTGCTGATTTAGTTCTCAAATAGCTACAGGGGAATTGCTAATTACACAGCATTTATACAATTACGTCTACAGTGGTACCGCTGTAATTGATCAATATCCTAATTAGTAAATGAGAAGTGTTCTTTGGCCCTTGGTAAAGTTATAGTTCAGGCAGTTAAGGTAACAGCTTTCATCCATAAATTTCTCTTTCCATTCTTCTGGCTTGATGTAGTACAACGTGTTGCAATTTAAGAACAAGCTGAACTTTTTTTCTGAAATGTACTAACAAGACTGGTGCATATTAGATGAAAGAGGTAATTTTCCCCTCTGATTAAAGTTGATAAGGTTTCATCTGGGAGAGGAGGAAAAGAATAGGGTCCAATTTTGCATTTCAAGGAATATGGAGTGAGTCTGGAAGAGACTGACACAAACATTCAGGAAATACAATTTGTGGGAAAAAAATGCAGGAGTAGGATTTGAGTCCAGACTATGAAGAGTTAAGTTGTTCAGAATGTAAAGCAGCAAACATGCATGTTGAATTGCTTCCTTGGGCTACTAGAGAAGGTAGAAAAACTGAATTTATTTTGTACAAAGATTTTGCTAGATATTAGCAAAAATATTCCTACCTATTTGGGTAGTGAGTAATGCTGAAGCTGAGAAATGTTATTCATTAGTGGTTAATATGAGTTAGACCAACGCATGTCTGTGCAGCACTCAATCCTACTTCAGTATTCAGAGAGTGATTAGGTCAGTTGATATACCTTCTAGCCCTGGAGTTATTTGATTTAAATAACAAAACCTTGTCTTTACGTACCTTCGATGAGAAGCATAATTTCCAGTAATATGCCCAGAGCCATCACACCCAGGGGTGGGACACCTAGAATAACAATGGAAGAGACACCGAGCAGTTACTGACAGGAAAGATATAACTGCCTATTAAAAAATATTCATTGGCTCAGTCCTTGTTTCCTCAGGTGCCAGCCTTTGGGACCCCTAACCATTGCTAAACCTGAGCTTAATTCCACACTGGGGACAAATAGTTTTTCATTCATAAAATGTTTTTGTTTGCTATGCCTCAGTTGCCCACTCAAATGCTTCCTGGATATCTCCAGTACAGGCAGATTAGTGGAGATTTCCCAGCAATCCAACATCCCTACACCGCCAGGACTGAGTAGGGTTGACAGCAAATGGACTATCCCCATGGTCTATGCTTAGGTAGCGGCTAACACTGCAGTGAGTAACTTTTTTTTCCACTGGAGCTATTGCTCTAATCTCACTGCACAGTGTCGTGAGATCGCACTATGAAGAGACCCCTTCACCTCTCCATGAAGCAAAGGAAATGCCTAAGAAAAAGGAAATGTGTAGACAGGGAAGTAATGCTGGCCTCTTGCAGAGAGATGGTAACCCACTCAAACACCAAGCTACAGCACCAGCCAGAAATGGTACAGCCCTCAGTGGAATTTCTAATAGTGGAATGACATTAGAGCCATCAAAGAAAATAGATGTTTTTTTCTATATTGCAAAGATGATTGCGATCATCACAGAAAAAGCTACATTATAATGCTAAGTAAAATCATTAGCTGGTATTTGAACTGCTATACTAAATAACAGAAAAGACAAAGAATTAATTTATATGCCTTTTACTGAACAGACAAATGCTACATGAATTCCAAAAAGTCACTTTTCTTGAGCCTGAGTTTTGAATTTTAGCCATGCTATTTAAAGCTTCATTTGGAGAAAGCATTCAAATTCAAAAAAGCTTGCTCAAAAATTCAGATGTTGCATTCTAAAACATCAGATTTCCATAACATTGAATTTTTCCACTATTTGAATCAGGAGTTCATGCAGACTTTGGCTTTCACCCTTTAGTTACATGTCTGCTTTCCTCAAAGTTGGTCCATACTGGTAAATTTTTGTTTCACAAGATTTCTGCAGAGGCTTGAACAGTTCTTAAAACCAGTAATTAAGCAACCCAGAATTCAGTGCAATGAAGTTATGTTCCATTAAGCTGGATTTTAGCTGTTTTAAGCTAGTATGCATTACCTCCTTCTGAGGAGCTCAGCAGGGCCAAACTTCAGACATGATTATTACTACCTTCAAAGACATAAATTAAACTGGAATGTATTCAATGATGTCCCCATATAATCTTCATCTGGACCAGTTCAGTTATTCTATAGAAAACATTAAAATATGATAGCAGTTCTCAGATGTGAGCTGGTAAAATTTATGGGCTTCCCTACAACACTGAAGTTTCTCTTCTCCATCCCAAACAGGCTGTGCACTTTGGACAAGAAATCTAAACAACATGCTTAGAGACAATTCTCCTTCTCTCTTGCTTTGTCTTTTCACAGGACCAAATACATGACTGTGATCTGGCATGAAAGGTGTTTTAACACGGCTCTTAATATCTTAAAGACTAACATACAAGTTGACATTACACATCAATCTTTCTGCTTATAGAAAGATAAAGCCCATAATTTCTGCATAGATCCTTCTGATACCAATTAGGTAAAAATATGATCCTTGATAAAGGAGTCATAACTCAGTCCGTATGGCTCTTACCCTTCATTCTTTGTTGTGGCTACACATGGCTAGCATAAACTTTGGTTACTTCTTTAAAAAATAAGTGGTCAGGGCATCTTATATGAAGGGCCTTATAATTTAAATACCCTATATCTATATCTATATATATATATATATATATGTTCTCATTATTTACTTTTAGGCAAATGTTTTGAGATCTACAGAGAGACAATCTCTTGCTTCACGTGGTTTTGTTTTTTTCATGCGAGGTAGCTTCAGTGGTCTGTAATGCCTATTTTGTATTTCCATGAAGACTAGCTGCAACACTGAAGCCTGACTGAAGCCTCTATGATGCTGAATCAAAAGATATGGGGTTAAGAATTAATTAAAGGAATTGACTAAATTTCAACTCTAAATGTCCATGGCATTTAAATGAATAAAGGAGAACCCAGAGCCACAGGACTATTTCTCTGCAGTCTGTCTAAGGTACCACAACAATTTCTTCTTTATGAACCCATGACTTGAAGCCACCATTTTCCTCTCCAGACTTTCTATCCTTTTGAGGATAAGCTGTTAGCAAAACTGAGCAATGTTTCTTCTCATCTTTTCCAAGACTTTTTGTTACAGGAAGCATTATTAATAGTGTCTTAACAAATAGGATTTATAAGATGCACCAGTATATCCCATCAATCAGTCTTGAAATAAGACCATTGCACCTCAACCATTTGGACAGTCTTACACAATTTAAAAGCTAGCTTATTTCTGTGTCATTAAAAAAAAAAAAATTAAGCAACTGAAGCTAAAGAAGAAATCATCCTGCTATAAATTTGAGTATCTTCAGAAATGGCTTTGCACAGTTCGTACCAGTTTAAAACTGTACTTTTGATTAAATCAGATGAGATCTTTATGTTGGCAAGGATTTCAGAAAGAACTTTCAAATTTTGATTTTGGCACTATAATATTTGTTTTCAAATCTCATAAGCTTATATTTACCTTCATGTAACAGATGAAATAAGAGTTTAGTGCAGTTGGTAAGAACATTTTAAAACTCTACAACACTTATATTTCTTGCTGTTTCCATTTTATGGGAAGTGCTTCTAACAATGTGACATATAGGATGCAGATATGCAGCAGTCTGTTACAACTATAAAGCTATTACAATATTTACTTGCTATCCTAAACAGATTAGATAAGGAGAAAACCCCAAGTTCTTGTGCTATTGGAACTGGTAGTCTGCATTTTCCAAATGTCTGGGCATATGTAGGACTCGCACATACCTTACTACTTTGCTATCATTTACTATCTATACATATTTGACTTAATCAATCATATGTACATACAACAATGCCAGAAAAATGTATGCACGGGTGCTTGTAAGAGGCAGGTGATGTGAAACTTTGAAAATTACTATCAGAGTATGTGGAAAAAGAGAGCTGCAGTTTTCCTTGCTTACTTAAAGAAAATCTAATTTGGCAGGATCAGAAACTCATTTGTAGAATCTACATAATAGCTTACTGCAGCACAGGAAATACTTTAGTACTGTAATGAGGGAGGTGACAAAAGGACTCTCTGAAGAGTGAAGTTCAGGGCATAGAATATTAGCACTTGACTACAAATTCCGGGCATCCAGTAAAAGAAAGGGCTTGTCAGGGAGGGGGAATGCAGTTAGCAGTGCCTTGATGTCCCATTCATTTCACAGACCATCCCAGAGAAGCATTTTTGGGAAAATAAGCAGAAGCAGAAAGTAGAGCAGGTAGCAGAACAACAATAGCTGTGGCAGCTGGATTCAGTATTGGGCTTAGATTCAATAGCAGGAGGAAAAAAGGTGAGAGTTAAATTGAGAAAAATACACTTAAGCCCCGCTACTGATTCTTCAGCATCGAAAGACTGAAGGTGTGCAGCAATTAAAACAAACTTTTGTCAGCTTGAAGAACTCAGGGAGGTTCCTGGGACTGGGGAGGAAATGGATGCAATGCCCAGATGAACTCTGGGAGGGTTTGTCCAAATGCCAATGGTTAAAAGTCTTGTTGAAACCTCAGGTCACAAGACCCCCCAGCTCTCACTAGCACAGGGCACTACAAATAAGACCCATATTTAAACCTATATTCCTAGGCTTTTATCTAGGTCCACAGCAGCAAGATAAGCGTACATGTAGTGGACATACTTAGATTTACAGTTTTATTAGCATGAGAGCAAATAGGATTTTACACAAAGTGCAAAGAAGAACTGCAATAGTTTTGTCCTCATTATTGTGTATGACTTTGGTTGACTTACTTTTTCAAATTATATTAAAACATAAATTAGATCCAAAACATACTGATAAAGACATAAAAACCACTTCAACATTTTATTTTTGGGCTAAGGATATCAGCTCCCATGGAAAAGAATTAAACAATCAATTTCTCTCACACTGGCCAATTGCAATGAGTTCCTACAAAATACTTTTTATGACCCACCATTAGTAAGCTGATGTATCAGCACTAAAGACGGATGTTACCTTTACTGTTTAGTTTACAACACTTAGTACCTACTACATTGTGCATCTTCTCTCGTGAAGAAAGTGAACACAAGTATCAGTCTATCAGAGAGAATATCCTATAAATTACTAATTAACTATTTAAAGCTGTAACTATTTAAAGATGTAGCTAGCAAAAGAAAAATCATATTGAATTGAACAGGGGAATAAATCAGGAAATTGTGCAAAAATTCAGATGGTTCTTCAGAATGTTCCACACTGCAAAAGAACTGGGATTAATATAAAATTATCTTTCCCATAGATTTATTTTGACGATACTGTCAATCTATACAGTAGAGGTGTGATTTTTTTACTGAAGCTTCAGAAAGGCTAGAGAAATATAATTGTTTCCTGGGGGATTTTGTCATAGCAGAATTTTTTTATTGTCTGGTGGCTTCCATCTATTTGAGATTCTGTTTTATTTGACTGAATCACCAGGAATGGAATTCATAGGTTGGGAGGCTGGAAGACAGATACAATAATACTTGCATTTCTATTTTTTGTCTGAAGATCTGAGTATTTTAAAAACATTACTGGATAAAATCTCACAATACTGCTTTGAAAAAGGGAAGGATTTGGCAGAGGAAAATTGGAGAATAAAGAGTCAATTACTTTACACAGAAGAGGAAAATATGCTAGAAGTATAGATTCTTATTCACCGCTCTCTTTGCAGCTAAAAAGCTGTATGTCTTCTGAAACTATATGTAGATTCATGTATTATTGTGGTTTGGTTTTTTTTCTTCTAGTGAGGTAGTCCCAAAACAAAAGGTTACAAAAGTAAAATTGTAAAGAAATTGTGTTTGCAGTTCCCTGAATTGAATATGTGAGAGAGGAGGAAAAAAAGGAGAGGGCAAGAAAGGGAAGGGATGAGAAGCTCTGTCAAATTAAAAATTGCATTTTCTGTGGGTATGGTAAGTTTATTGTGTGTCTAACCCTTTACGAATTTGAGGGATTGTCAAACACTACAGGTTTGCAGCTCTCGACAAACAAGTCCTCTTTTTAACTAGTTAAGAGGCCAAAAGAGAGAACAAGCTTTCCTCCAGGTTCCTTCCTGTGCCACTCGCCACTAACCTGCAGGGAGCACTCCAGGGTGAGAAACAAGATCATGAACAGAGCTGTGTGGTCCTCAGCGCAGATTTTCGGCCACAGGTGTGTCAGCAAGAGTCAGTGTTGTGGCTGTTGTCATGAAAACACCTCTTTAGCAGGACCTGGACAGAGAGCAGCAACTCATTTTGTCTTTATGCTTCTGAGTAGTCAGAGCGATGCCTCCCAGCCATTACTGTTCTAGCCACCTCTGTGAAAGCAGTCTGGATGTATAAATCTCTAAAAAGCTTATTTTCAGGCCCAGGTGTTTTGGTAGATTGTCAAGCTCTAATTAAGTATGTGAAGTGGGAATGCTGCTGATTCTTTTCCTCATGATGACACAGAAAAGCCATTGTCTGTTCTAATTCCAGTAGGAACACAGATATTTTCCACTATTTTTTACCATAGCATTTGATTTCTGAATTCCAGTGATGATACTTTCTTTTTATGTCTAGACAAAAACCCCCAACCTACACAACCTATCTGCGAACTTGCAATGAAAAACTGTTTTGTTAGGATGGATTTATTTTCCCTTAATTTCCCTCACTGAGGTGCCATATCTACATACTTCTTCACTCTATTTTACTCCTTCCATTTTCTTTCCTGGTGCCTCTTTCACCCTATTTTCAATCTGCTATCCTTTTCCTGCAGTGCTCCATAGCTTGCTTTCCATCGATATTCCTCTTCAGCATTTCCCGTCTGCATTCTACTCCCTCATTTCCCAAATCCTTTTCTTCATTGTCTCTTCTTGCCTCTTTAAATTTTCTCTCTCTCTCCATTTTGCTTCTTTTTTTCTCTGTCCCCTTTGGCTGATGTCTTCAATCTCTGTTCCTCCCTCATCCTTCCTCCTTTCATGATCTCTAATAACCTTGAAGTTGACGTTTCATTCTTCTTTCCTCCTTCACCTTTGTTGTTTTTTCCCATTATCTTTTCTTTCATCACCCTTGTTGTCCTCCTGCTCTTTTCTCCCAGCTGATTTTATCATTCCTGCTGTCTGCATTGCTTGTGGTCCTCTCACATTGCTGAAATGACTGGGTACACATTGTGCCCTTGTGTCAGAGGAGAAAGTGCTGTGTGTGAAACCTTAATACAGAATTTATCGGCTGTCAAGACTCAATGAGTCATTTTAAGTATCTTGCCCTCTTTTATTTTTATTAAAGTCCTTGTGAGCTTTATCACTGGCTTCAGAAGGAACAGAACCAGGCTAACACTGGGCACTTTTGGAAATTGCATTCAGAGCTCATTTGAGCTCATTTGAATTGGTTCAAGAGGCAACATAAACTCTATGAGACAGTCATGCAGATAATGAATATTTCAAGGGGATCTTACATTTATGGTTTCATGTTCAAGGCTAAACTTATGTTCCAATCCTCACAAATGTACCTATAACGACCATGCAAAGTCAGACCCTTATAAATATCAAAGTTTCATAAAGATGCATTGTAAGCCCAAAAAAAAGAGTTAAATTTAGATTCATATGTTAATTATTTCTCTGTATGTGTTCTAGCTAGAAGGAGTACTCAATCACAGAAATTTAGTTTTAGCAAAAGTGCTAAATATTACTACTCCACATGTAAAATACTGCTAGCATTTCTCACTTAGCATAATGCTACTGATATAACAGGCCTCCCTGAAGGTAATAGGGAAATTTAAATGCAAACCCAAAGCATGTATAAAGGAAGAGGATTTCAGGAAATGACAAGAGCCAGGAAAACCAAAAAAATTGTGGTAGAAGGGCAAATGGGTGAATTTAGAAAAATCTTTTTTCCATCTTGTCAGGTTTTTTTTTGGCATTGGATCCAATGCAGTTCCAGTAGGGCAGGAGATCAGGGGGATCCAGATGAGGATCTCTCCTGGTAGGGCATTACCGAGTCCTCTCAGAAGAGCCTGGGAGAAGTACAGATTGGAGATTGGAAAGAAGTGTAGAATGGAAAGATTTGTTATTGCCACCTTTGTTGTACAGTCTTTCTATCCACGAAGGAACAAAGCCAGGCCTGTGGAGCTAGTCCAGGCATGAGACTAAAATAATTTTGGCTCAGAGGCTTCATGGAGTAACTTCAATCTCTTTTATCTCTGCAGAGAGATTGCTCTGTCTCTTTCTCTTTGCCTCTAGAAATCCCCAGCAACTGAATGGTTCTGAACTGGGACTGGCTGACTGCATACTCCTCTCCTCAGGTAAAATTTAATTAATTCCATGATTTTCTGCATGTACTGTTTTTTCTGTCCTTAGCTGCTGCTATTATCTGTATTGCATTCCTGCATTTTTTGAACTGTGTGGGGGTGAGAAAGAACATGATATGTTTTTGAATTACACTGAAATCCATTTTCTTATAAGCAGTCTAAAATGCATCATGCTGGCACATAAAATACTGCCTTGCACTCGAATGCACAGACACACACAATGAGTTTAAATTAATTATATTGGTTTAGAAAAAATACTCCTGTGCCTTCCATTACCACCTCTGCATGCTGCCTGTTTTGCTACCAGTCAGGGCTTCCCAGCTTCTCAGCAGCAAGTGCCATGACGTGCTGCCCGCTGTTCTCACATCTAGCACCAGCACATACCCCCTTAACATGACAGTTGCCAAAGGCAGGGTATGCGCCTAATGTGAAATAACTTCTGTGCACCACCCAGGGGGTGCTCTGTGCGCAGAAGCTGCCAGGGGGAAGCTGTGAATCAGTTCTCCCCCTGGGCACCGTGCCCACGCTTTCTCTCCTGCCAGCATCGCCTGCCTTGGAGGCAGCACTGGGCAGCTGCAGATCCCCTCCCTGCAGCAGAGAGCGCTTCCTGGCATCACCGATGAATCAGTTCCAACATATGCAAATTCAAATGTTCATTTCCAAACAGCTCAGACTTTGGAAAAAAAGCTTCATTTGTATATGAAGGAATAACATAAAATGATGGAGGCACAGAGAAAAATGCAGGAGAAGATAGCCTTAAGAGAACATGCCCTACAACTAGGAACAAAGCCATGCAGATTCTTCTGTGTCTTAACAGCATTGCTGTAAGCCTGTGCTCCAAAAAAAAAACCAACCAAATCAAAAACTCACAGGGGCTTTTTTCAGTAAATTTGTCTCTGAAGAAGAATATCCTATTCCTGGCTGGTCTATTAATATGGGAACCGCTAAGCCTGTCAAGCATATCTGCCACTCACTCACCACACAGCAAGATTGGTCCAGGTTTGCAGAACAGCCAGTGACATGATTTCTATAGCTCCCTGCATGTGACAATGGGTCTAAGTGAAGCACTTGAAGACAGTACCACAGGTATAACATTTTGGTATTCTTTACCTTGAAAGGTGTCTCCAAAAGCTCGTATAACCAGTCTAACTTTTCTGTTTATGATGTAAATGGGAGTTTTAGCTCAAAATTAAATTAAAATTAGGCTGATCATTGAGAACTTTGAAAATTCAGTCTTTAAACTAAGTAATTTTTCCCCTGATAAGAAATGTCCACTATAGTCAGTAACCTGCTGGTTACCATGAACACCTTAAAATTATCAATAGAGTAATTCTTGAATTTTCATCTCTATGCTGCTGCCTCTCCCATGCTCTGCTCTTTTGTGCTTTGTATATCTTGTCCTAGGTGAAGCAATTACCAAAGGGTCTAATGGGCACAGGAGTATGACCTTGAAGCTGTCTTTTCCTGTGAGTTTCCTGGAGATTTGGAATGACTGCAAAATCGATGAATCTGGAATACTCAAAAAGGTCAGCATCACAGCAAGGAATGCTGAGAAAAGCTATCAGATTAGGATTTCCAAAAGCAGAGGAAAAAAAGATTACCAGCTTTCTTGTAGTCTGTAGCCTTAACAATCCACTGAAGCTGTTGGTAGGAGATTGGGCACAAGACAGCATTAGCCATTCCTTAGCTATTCTATTTATCTGTTTCTTGTTCAATGTGTGCATGCACAAACAACAAAGAGAAGGATTCTACAAGATCACAGGAAAGGAGACAGTTGGATCAAATGGATGGGGGGAAAAAAGGCTGAGTGGGAAGGATGGAAAGAATAAGAGCATGAAGAAAGTCCAATTCATATGTTCTTCTTCAAAATGATATATCTAATATAAGTATGAAAGACCAAGCTTACGAAATATTTCTAGACCTATATAATTAAGAAAGAAGCAAAAGTTCTGCCTTGAATGCAAGTTCTCTCAGCCTAGAGTTATGGCAAAGCCATAAAGCAGTAGGATTGTAAACATCTGTGAGTTATCTGGGAAATATACCCAGGGCAGCATGAAGGCTAAGATGTTTGCAAAAAACCCCCAAGCCCATTAAAATAATCCAAGTGACAAAAAAATGTAATGGGCTGGGATTTTCTTCACTATTAACAACTTTTTTCTTACACTCCTGTTTCAAAAGAGCAATTAAAACCATGATTTTCAGTGCACATTCAGAAACGTAAGGTAAAAATAATAGTTTGGTGTAAAATGTGTTTAGGTGACTAACTGCATCTTAAGCCTGAGAGTTATGTTTTACTCCACATGCAGTCACTGCATTGTGCTCACCAGTAACCTTGAGAAGTGCTAATGTAGCATGAAGTTCCTTCCACTGGATGGACATTTACATGTCTTCTGCATGTTTGTGTCTCTCTCTGGAAACATATACTATCCAGTAACAGGAACAGGCTAATATTTGGATAAAGGGAGCAAACTCAAGAGTTTTGCTTTCCCAGACAGTTAAAGCAGAGATACTACTTTCTATTTTGGGGTGAAGCGTCTACAGCAAATGAGCAAAATACTCCAGTTTTCATTTCATGAAAACAAGCAGCTTTTCCCCTCTAGGCCTAAAAACATTTGTCAGAAGCCTAAGAGAAGAAATATGAAAATACTGAGTGTGAATTATATCAGACTGTGAGAGGCAGACTGGTCTAGTAAGAAGGCTAATGAACGGTGCAGCTGAGGGAAATCCAGTTTTCTTACTGATTTTCCATGTGACTTTATATTAATTCTTGAAAACTTCTCAAACTTGCTCTAATTTTTCATCAGGCTGACTGATGTCAGTTTGGAGCATGAATCTCAAGTATAACCTCAGTGTTGAGTGCTAAGTTACCTCAGACATGCAGTAAGCACATTTAATTCATACTGAAGGGAAAATTCCCTAGTGAGAGTCTAGTTATGAACCTGTCTTCAAGGAGGACAGCTGGGCAATACCACAGTTATGCCCATCCCAACAAGTATTCCATCCTATTGCCTCCAGGCAGACTCCACTGGTAGACACTGGGCAGACAAACCAGACGTAATGAAGTAACATTTAGGAGGGTACAATGTTTTTTGTTTTCTTCCCAGCACTCTGAGAACCACAAACACTAAGGTGCAGGTTTGCACTGCTACAACACATTGCCAGATGGTTTTGGGCCTGAAGGGCTCGATATCCAAGACTGAGGAAGTTAGCTGGCTCATTCTTACGAAAAAAGTGTAAAGGAATCTTACTGCTGTCCAGAACACCTAACAGGATGGTGTGGTGAAGGCATAACAAAAGTTTTCTCAGGGCTGCATGGCTGAAGGACAGCCTATACAGGGATAAAGTTCAGCATGAGAAAGCCAATTTATTATAAATGAAAAAAAAAAAAATCACTCTGGTCAAACACTGGAATTGTTGTGGGAACTCTAACCTTGGCAATACTCACAGCTTGACTGGACAAGGTCCTGAGCAACCTGTTCCAACTGGACTTGGTATGTGCAGGAGCTTAGACTAGCTAACATTTGGATATCCCTGTCTACATGATTTTATAATTCTGTAATGCATCTTAAAAGCTGTATCAGAGAGAATACCATTTGGCCTCCTACTGGCAGTACAGATGCAGCCTTTAGTTAGAGACTATTCCAGAAAGATCATGCACTACCATTCCACTTGATTCCAGCCACTTCTGGATAGTTCAAGCTCAACCATCAGCAAATTTATCTGTATAGTTTCATATATTCAAATATTTGTGTTTTTCTTTGTATTTGTACATGTTCTTCTCAACAATTGAAAGAGATGATTTTGAAGTCCAGCTTGCAGAGTTAATGAATGTTCAGAAATTCTTAGTGTGGTAGATGAAGTGGATCACAACAAACATCCTGATCAGTGAGAGGGACTGTGTATCCAAGATAATACTCCCAACTTCTACTCTGGGTATCTGTCTGCCTCTGCTTTGGAGCTTCCTGCTCCCCCTGAAGGAATCTGCAGCTGCCTGGGTAGCAGTAAAAGAAACAACAGAGCTTTTAGTACAGTATTCAATAACCTGAAATTGGTGTCATTTCACCCTAACCTGTCAGGCCGGATGAGGCAGTTTGCACATTATGAGAACAAAGGAGACATCCCTTCAGTGAGGGCAGGAAACTCTGGTAAGACCATTAGAACTGTTTCAAGCTAAACCCTTCATTTTTCTGTTGGAATCTGAGATTGTATTGAACAGCATTTAAGTAATAGTGCCAGTTCCATGCAAATGTTCCAAGGTATCATTAAGTAGAGCATTTGAGAATGAATTGTGCTTTTCATCGTCATGGGATATGCCCTCGTGTCTCTTCTTACCTTGGCCCTCCTTTCTTTCTTCTCAATTAACAAAGGCAGAAAGTCCATGCTTTTGTACAATTTCCCCTTCCGCAACTCCCATAGGACAAGGCAGTGAAAGCTTGGTTTATACTGTAAACATCTCACGAAAGAGCTACATCAGGTTTGCAGTCTGAGAGCTGCAGGAATAGTTTCCCAAGCAGCTGCACAGTGCAGGGATGTTGGAGGTTCCAGCCAGGGATAAAGGGCCGTGCAGGACAATGGCTCCGTGTGGCTGCATGCAGTGCTTGGGCTCTGTTGCACCTCAAGGCTCACAGCTCCCATGCACCGCAGAGTTCAAAAAGCAGCTCTCAGTAAAAGGGTAACTTTACCTTTCATGACTTTTACAAGAAGGTTTCCCTCTGATTTTTTTAAAGCAATAAATTTCTTTTCCAAAACCACTTCCTGTTTTAGTGTGCTTATAGTCAGATAACCCTGAGCGTCCATTTACTGCTCCTTACTCTGATTTCTAATTGACTTTGCTACTGTTGATACAAACCTTGTCTAAACTTTGATTAATACTTTTCTTTTTCCAGGCTGGTGAAGAAGAATCATAACTTTCTATTACCAGAGTGAATGTTTACATCTTCTAGTCGAACTCTGTCAAAATATTTTTTAAAAAATCACTATCCTTGCAACCCTTCCTGCTAATTAAAAGCCCCTTGACAAGGATTTGGAAAAATATTACATGGGGCAGGAACCTAGCTGCAACACATTCTGTTTTGATTAGCTCAGAGGTTGGGATCCTCAGCTATACATGACATGGAAGAAGAATATCTTATTAACCTCCCCACATGAAGTAGAGATAGGCATAATACCACTCAGCACCCATTCAGACGTAGGAAAACCACTAGTTTCAAGACTAATATAGGATCACAGGAAGGTCAACTGTGGAATAAGTTATTCAGCAAACTACATCTTACAGAAATGTCTCCCATAGATTACCACTTCCTAGTACTTATTGTTGGCAATGGTGTCTCTTGCAGAGAATGTAACCCATTGGCATTGTCTTTAAAAATAGCCAATTTTCCCTTTTTATGGTGAGGGAAGTTCGTAAGAAAAAACACCCCTTGGATAAATATCTTATTCATTACATTTACTTTACCTTTGAATGGGAGTATCTTCATTGACATGAACAGACAAAAAGAAGTTTTTCTTAGCCTTAAAGACAATCCCACTACCTTTTGAATTTTAAGATGGAATAAAAATATTTTTGAGATTGTTCTTGATTGTGTAAAACCTTATATAAAGATATAAACACATCTGGTCTGTGTTAACATTCAGAAGACTTTTGCAAAAATTGGAGATATGTGGTCCTGATATGTTTACTTATTATGATTTGTGAATCAGCAGCATTTACTCTGGCTTCAGTAGAGTTAACACAAAAATTTGTAAAAATGAAAGTAAAATCAGGTAAATTATTATTAAACATAGTATTCTGGATAATAGTTTTTCATAAAAAAATTGCATAAAATTACTTCTCATTTGCATTGAATATCAATAATTTTTAATTTACAGTGGTTTATTGTATCGAATAGAATTCCAACAAAAGTTAAGAACTTCCTTACCAACACTTGACTAATTAAACTTTAAAAATACTCTTTTCTTTAAAAACAAATAGTGATAGGACTCTGTCGATGACAGTATCGACCTGAAACTGGTTTTGTCAAGTGGAAGAAGTGCAAACTCTACATGGAATTTGGCCTTGTAATATTCTCACTCCGTTAAAAAATGCTGCTCAGGGAAAGCTTTTCAAAGTTACAGAACATAATCTTGGATCCAAAGCCAGCTAAAGACAGCGGGAGGTGTTCTACTGACAGTTACCCAGGGACATTGTGGATGCCCCAACCCTGGAGGTATTTAAGGCCAGGTTGGATGAGGCTTTTGAGTAACCAGGTCTAGTGGAAGATGTCCCTGCCCATGGCAGAGGGGTTGGAACTAGATGATCTTTAAGGTCCCTTCCAACCCAAACCTTTCTGTGATTCTATGATTCTATTACTTAAAAGGATTTTGGATTAGGTCTCAGTAAAGAATTAGAACCATTGAAGGACTTTTTCTGTGAATGGGAATGTTGAGGATTAAACCTTACATGGTTTAAAAAAGTAAAGAAAAAAAATGCTGAATAATTTCATTCTTTCAGAGTCTTCACACTCAAGTCACAAAAGTTGTATTCAGCGTTATTCAAAAGCAAGTCCCTCTCCCCTCCTTCATTAAACCTATACTTATAGAAAATACTTACGCTTTCCTGACAGAAGTTTCTTGATTAGTGCATCAGAAGAAAACAAACCACCACCTACAATGGTTCCTGGAGAAGCCTTGAGGAGAAACCCATAATCTATCATTTTAAAAAATTATTTAGTTATTTTCATATAAATTTTTATTATTTCCCTGGGGGTTTTTTTCTGTAATTTTTTTACAACTCTTCTTTACAGGGAACAAAACCAGTGATTTTTCTCTGCAGTGTCCAGCATAACCAACATTTACAGCTTTTAAATTAAAACTTATTTGTGAAATGCCCAGCAGTTACTGAATTCAGTCCCCATTAAAGAATAAGTCTGTGATTTAGAAGAAAAAAATACAAATATTTGTAAAAAATAATGAAGATTTAAAAAAATTTTTTACCTATTGTCTGACATCATGTCTGATTCATTACTGAAATAGGGATTCCGATCATGGAGTCAAAAACAAATGTTTTTTTAATCTATTAAATTATGAATTCAGCATTCAGTAGATTGCATTTAATGCAGGGTCATTTTATTACTTTTAGCTATCATCAGTTTATACAAGAAAACAAAAAAACCCTAAGATCATAGTTTTACTGGTAAAAGGAGTAAGTTAGGATTTTGTAATTCTTCTTTAGAATACTTTTTGTGTGCCAGAAAAGTGCCAGACTGGCCTAGAAAAAATAGTTCTCTACCTGTAAAAAAGAAGAGAAAGTCTATGACTTGGTTTTCTTATAAACTGCATCTGTATGTTTTGATTCTCTTCCTATTTAATATAGAAGAAAAATACTTGGGTATCCAATCTCTTTTGAATAAATTATAGCTCTATTAACTGCTCATATGCTTTCATAATGATGTCCCTATTAATTTGCAGTCTGAAAATTTGGAAACTAGGTTCTGTTCATCTTGGTGTACTGTTAAGCCTGAAGAAGGTGTTTTAAATATCACTCTGACTGACTACTTTACAGCTCATTATTTGAATGAAACTGTGAATACTATAACTACAGAAACTACATCTGAAATATAGTTTATTTAGATTCATTTTTTGAAGGGTCTTTTGTTCTTTTTTTTTCCACAGTCCAAAAAATAATACTTAATAATAGTAATGAGCTTATACCTCAGTCCTTCTCTGCCTCCTTATTACAGAAAACATACTGCTGAAGCTGAGTACAGTGCAAGCACAGACAAGCGTACAAAAATAATTAATGATGGCTAGTGTTAAAGTACTCCTCAAAATTTAAGGTTGTTTCATACAACTGAGGCCATGCTGAAAGAGCACAGTGTTGTTATCTGTGGAAGGAGAGAAATCAACAGACTTTGAAGCAGTGGAAATCCTGTGTGTGTTAGGGTAGAAGAGCAGTTTTTACATGCAGATGAGCAAATGTAAATTTCACTTACTGGGAATACAAAAATATTGTAAAAGAAGATTATGATGAGGTGTTTATGAGGGACATGGGATATTTTAGAGATTAAAACATTGATATAAATACTACAGTGCTGCAAAAAATGTGTGCCACATAAAGTCCCAATAGCACTGAGATAAAAGTAAAGAGATGAACTTAACTGCATGGCAAAATCAGATGTTACTGTGCATATACAGACACCACATAATCGAGTTAGCAACTGGCCATTTTAAGAAACCAAATAATGCAAGGAATTTTATAACTTCAAAAAATTTAAATAAGGCAATCAAACATGAATGCTAACCCAAGACAGTAGCTGAGGGCATCTGCCCAGATCATCACTGTTGTATCTTAGCGTAACTCCACCAAAGGCAGCGGAGCTATGCTAATTTACACCAACTGAGGATCCGGACAATTATGTTTAGGACTTCAACTGACAAAATTGCTTTTATTTTGGGTTATATATTAAAGGGTTTTGGCAAGTCTGACCAAACACAGAAAGTGCAAAACACTGCATTTTTTATTCCCCTTTTAGCAACTATATAGTTTATGCAACTTCCCATGGGGATTGCCTCAGCACTTGGGATATACCACAGCATCATGTTGCAGATCTTTGCAGATCTGGATGGAATGAGCAGTTGGTTATGATCTGTTGATTTAAAGCAAAAATGATCAACATCACAATGGGAGTTTGCACAATTACCAAATTGTGCCAAAGAAAAGACCCTTGAATTGATTACAAGCAAATGCCAGGCTGAATGAGAGTAATTATGTAGGACAAGTTCAATGACAAAGAAGTATGACCAAACCCAAGGAAGACAGAGGCAACTGTACAAATGGAAAAACTCCAAGACAAGAAGGCCTTAGAGAGATTCATTGGTCATATTAACATAGCTAAACAAATTCATTTATAATTAATCACAATTAAGTGCTCCTCTCAGAACAGTTGCTTAGAAACTGCACAGAATGGCACTAGAATGACTGACAAGAGAAAAGTTTTGAAAATTAAACCATCAAACAAACATTCACACTGAAATATTTGGTGATTAGTGAAGAGCTAGGAACTAAGGAGTGTATCTTCAAAACTGCCTAAGTTGTTATTGCAGACACTGAATTCCACTTTCAAAGTTAGGCATATAGAAGTTGCAGGGATGTGGATGCCCAGCACTTACATTCCTTCTAAAAATAAAGTTTAGACTCTTTAGGCCATACAGGTTGCTTCAAAAAAATTACTCTAGTTCAGTGAATGTTCATCTGAATTGAGGCTATTTTGGTAATAACTGAGTGGCAAATGGTTTTAAATGCTGATTCAAATCCAAACAGTAAAAAACCACAAGCTACTGTTATCTTTTGTTTCGGATAATTAAGTACATAAAGAAACAGGCCATGACTGTTTGGCTGTTGTAGATACCACTATGCAAAGGAAGCCTCTAATTTCAGAGCATTTTATAGTATTGACAACTTACTAAGGCCCTGATTCTGCAAGGTGCTTCATGCAAACAATTTTGTGCCTGCATGGAACGTTTCACAGCATCAGAGATACTGATATGCAGATGGCTTTTAAGGAGCTTTTTAGAGAGTACATGCTTTTAAGACTACCTCTGAGTAATGAAAACGATGAAGGGTCTTATGTAAACAAAACTCAACTGTTTTCCATTTCAGAGACAAAAGTTGACAAACTTAAGTGAGAAAAATGGAATGACTCAACCTTACCAGAGTCTAAATGAGTTATTCTAACAGAGAAAAAGCCCAGCCACTTCCATATGTAAAACTTATTGTGACTACAGAGATGAGGTTGCTGCAGATGATGGGTTTCTATACAAAGGACATTATCATAACACCACACAACATGAGGTTGGAAATGCTAGGTATAACCTACAGTGCCCATTTGAGTATTGAGAAGTGCAGGAACAGAGCCCAAGGTGTTCTGTTCTGGCCAGGCATGCATGCTGCCATCAAAGATAAGGTATCCAAGTGGAAATCTGCAATAAATACAGGAAACAAAAATGCAAAAAAAACCCACTGAAACCACATAAGATTCCTAATTTCACTTGGCCCAAGGATTGTTGAGCAAAATGGGAAAGATTATTCCTTATAGGTGAACTAATAATTGGGGTTTTATGTTCCTTGGTTTTGTTTTTAATAATTTAAATTAGACTTGCACACTAACTTGCAATTTAAGAATACATTAAAACCTACAGTTTGTTCAGTTTGTTTTACCACAACATTGCAGATAAATTAATAAAACACTATCATTTACAAATAGCTCACTTCAGCAATTTTTAGCATTTCTCCAAATACATCACATCTAGTCCTTGTAATCACATTTCCTATACAAAAGTTAGCTAAAGCATCAAGGAATCTCAAAAAGTGTCTGCAGATTCAAAGGATACATACTTAGCATCAAAGGAGTATTTCAACTTAACACAAGATTACTTGCTAGGCTCAACAACCTCAGCATTCAAGAAAAACTGTAATGACAACTTCTATTAAGTTTCCATTTAAAAAAAATACATAAACAACAGGAGTAAAAAAGTGATAATAAGAATGGAAATGGTTACTTCTCTTGCAACAAAGAGTAATTTTCTAAGATAAAAGTGAGTGAAAACTATATAATGAGTCTCAGTCTTGCTGCATTCTTATAGGAGGACAGATGTAATCTCAACAGGAAAAGGGAAGAGGAAGGTGGGAAAGGGAAGGCAAGGCAAGGGATAATACTTCTTTGCGGATGAAATAACAAATGTACACCCAGGAACTGAACATCAGAAACACCCTAAGTGGAAAACACTGGATGTAGGTGGAGAAGTCACTCCAGCAGGTAAACAGAATTCTGCAGAAATAACTGGTTTGAATACATAAAGTGACTGTATACTGGGAGAGCGATCAAGGTTTAAAATAGTATAGGCACTGGTCAACGTCCAAGACTAATGTGGTTACCTATCTAAAGAGGGAAATGTTTCTGTGGTGTTTTGCTAATATATTCTATTAATTTTTGAAGGTCTATTTTTTGCCAGATGACTAAAGCAAGGAGGAAAATACTACTCTTTTCCAGTAATATTTTATTTTATATATTCATCAGAATAAAAACAACTGAAGTTGCTCCATTTCTGGGAGGGTATCTCTTCTTCCCAGTTATTGCTGAGCAAATTGCAGTAAAATCACATAAATAAAAATAAATAATAGATAATACATTAATGTGGAGGAGTTTCTCTGGAAGCATGAGGTAAGAATATCCTTTCTATCAAGAAAAACTGTACTGCATGGAGTTGTTGTCTAGAAGAGTCATGGCTAACAGGGAGACCTTCAGAGAAGTTCACTTTTCTCTGTGAACACTGCTAGGATGACACATCTGGGAACAGAGAGACAAGAGTGAAAGGAAGTTAAGAGAAAGAGAAGAAGATCACCAAGAATATGGAAATCACTATGGCAGAATGACATGGGAAAAAGATGGAGGCACAGAAATTCCAACTCTTACTTTATTGTGGAGAACATGCAAAAGTAGACTGAGCTCCTCACTTTGAGTTAAGAAGAGATGTGGCAAACAAAAGCTCTCAGGTTTCATTGCAGTGAGGGAAAGGAGACTGTATTCCTCCCTCCATAGGAAAAACCAGAAGACATCCACCACAGAAAATAAGAAAATCCACACAGGTGCTTTGTGACTGAAGGACTCGGCATATTACAACACTATCAGGAAGTATCCAAACTTGCAGGCACCTGGTTGAACTGCAAATCTTTCTGAGGTTCAGATGCTTCAGAATAAGAAATAATGGGATTTTCTGGCAGAAAACTGAACCAAGGGAACAAGGGTAGATGCTGACAATGTGATATTTAGCTCCACAGCAGACCAAGCTAACATTCAGTTACCTATGGCCTTTGAAAAACTGTGATTATTTTTATATCAAAGTAGCACTAAGTAAAAATAAGTTTGTCACTTTCTGTGAGTCTCTGGTACCTGGGTTATTGGGTTCTCACACTGACAGGACACCAAGTAGAAATTCTCTCAGTCAGTATGCAGTGTTTTAGCTGGGATTGATTTACTGATGAACAAAATTAATCCTTGTAAGAACAAAAATTAATTTTAGCTTTGGATTATTGGGGTTTTTTTTATTTTTAAATTTGTTTTGAGTAAGATATAAAGTGCTTCAAAATATTGTTTTTAACAGTATTTATAATTCCACAATGGGAGTACAGTTTTGAAGTAATTGTAACTGTTAGAAAAACCTGCTATGATAAGGAATAAATAAAGAAAACTGATAAGAAAAAGCCCCTGGGTAAGATTACACTGAATTCAATTTACAAATACTTTAATACTGGTAGGTGTCACTGGGTGAGCTGTTAACTGCTTTCCCATCATAGTTAAATTTACACATCAATATAGTGTTCCTAGGTCCTTTAAAAATTAGTTGCTTTTCACAAGTACTATAACCAAAATCTTAATACAGGAAAAGTTTGGATCCTACAGATATTCATTTCTTCACATAGCCTTAAAGCTGTCAACCTCTTTATTTTTTTTTTCCCAGCAGAAGTAACTGGAAATTAAAGCAGAAGGTATTCTTCTCTCATTTGGACATCACTGACCAGCCTGTAGCTGCTTTAGTCTGCTGATAAACTATGCACAAAGGCTCTCACTTTTCTAATTCAGCTTTGAGCAAAAATGAAAAATTGTGCAATCTGCATGGTAAACCTCAGCAAGAACCCTTACAGACGAGAAGCATGGGTGGTAAGGAATAATTATGCTGACCCAGGAACAACTTAATTGAAAGTTACAACATTATTATTTTGAGAGCCAGGAAATGTGAATAATGGAATCTTGGAGCCACAATTTCCAAAAGGCAATACAGTAAGCATGACTGTTAAGCAAAATAAACATTTCTCTAACCTTTTAGGATTCTTATATTATTTTGATTGTGAATATTATGTGACTGATATTATTAATGAATATTATCTGAAGTGTCTGCTATTTTATATTTTATATTTTAGTTGGGACACAAAAAAAATCAGTGTGTTAGCAAAACTCCAGATAGGAAGCTGCATTATACATTATTTGTCTGTGTTGTAAAATACACGCAAAGAAATAATGTATTAGTAAAATGTGATATAAAGCCTTTACCACCACATGTGATATTTGATACATGGAAAAGACATAAAAGTATTGAATCCTTCCAAACCATGCAGTCCAGAGATATGACTCCTATGCTGCACTATCAATTCTTCTACTACACTATCAATTGTTCCCTGTAGTCTATACATTACACAAGTATTTGCCAAGAATTTTACAAATGTTGAAATCTTTATGGAAGAATGGAAAAAACTACATTGAAAATCTGAACAAGGAATAAAAGATGAAGAAGAGATGGGAACAGTACAGATTGGTAGGGACAGGACAGAAGGGATCTCAGCTGGGGTTATAGGTAAAAAAATGTGTATACATTTCCCTCTACAGCCTGGGGCAGGAGCCAAGGTTACTCATTCTCACTACTCTTCTGCTGTCAGCAAATATGTGTGAAACACCCCAGCAAGGTTCCCCATCTCCTCCTGGTTCCAGTCCATGCAGATCACTAAACTTTCTACTGCTGTTGGCTACGACACCAGCCCAGGCTATACAGCAGATACCAAAATTTCCCATGGTGGCTGGTGGCCTGACAGAGGGCCAACAGTACCCCATATTATGGAATTTCTGCTTCTTTTCAGCTTGCTCATGTTAGAAACAAGGAAATTATACTCCCAGACCTCACACACAGAAATAGAACAGATGTAAATGAAGTACTTCACAGATCAAAAATTTCAAAATCAAATTCTCTTATGTTGCTTTGGTTTAGCTGCTTTGTGCATGCACATTACATTTACATGATCCCATCTTCTTCCATCTTAAGCAGAGAACAAGAGCATAAATGAGAGCTGTATAAGGGATGCTTCCATCCATAGGACTCCTACTTCCCTGCTTTCAAATACATGTGAGAAATGCTAACATGCTTTATTTCTGTCTCTGTACCAACTTCACAGGATGTAGAGACAGAGGACAATAAAAATATAAATGTGATAGAGGCAGGAGATGGGCTGATCAGACAAGGGAGCTTGAGACAGGGAACAATGTAGAAAAAATGATGAAGAAAAACAGGACAGAGTAAATGGGCCAAACGGAATCTGGGACTGATCAGAGTTTTGGGATAGGAGAAGGGACAGTGTGGCTGCTCTGGAACTGGACTCTCCTACTTTTTATGCAGAGTTCATCCCTTTTCACAAAGGGTCAACTGCATTACATAGATCTGCTGAATTCCCACAACTCCAAGCAAATTCAAGGGTTTGAGCCTATACAGTTCTCTACAATGTGAAGAACCGACAAATTGAGTCCTAAAAGTATCCAACTGAGCAATCAAAATTACATACCTAATTTTTCTGGTTTAAAATGGGGACAATGCCAAACCTAACTTACTTCAGAGTATAACTGCAGTTGAAAATAATCTAATTCTTTCATAACTAAATTAATTAGGAAATACTCAGATGTGATGGTAGTGACAAACGTGTGAGTGAATTAGTAGTTATATCTTCAGAGGGCAGTTTGAGAAAACTGTAGTGAATAACAGTCAGGCCCTTACATGAGATAATAAAGGAAAAGAGAAGAAATTAATTAGTTGCTTATGCAGTGATTACTATCTGCCCTGTGCAATGATTTACTTTGTTATCCTGTGGAAAAATATATGATCGGAAAATGAAGAATTGCCACATCATGCAAATACAAAACAGAACTGAGTTAAGCCTGCTTAAAATTGTCATTTTGAAACTAAACAGAGTTTTATGTGTTCAATAGGTATAATGATAATGGCTAAATTAATAATTTATGCTAATAAATAATAAATAATAGATTTGAAACCTAAAAATATAACTTTAACTTAATCTTGTTGTTTTTGCTTAGGCAAAACTTGAAATAAGTAGAGAGAGGGGCATAACATAGAAGTAGGATCTCAAGTTTAAGTGTTTTGGGATTCTTTTCTTCCTGGTCTCTACCATGCAGCCTTGACTGCAGATGTTTGAGAAGAGCAGAGGAGATGGAGTAATTCAGAAACACCTTCTTAAGATAAGTAGAAACTTTATAAACAGTAAAAGCAGCAAAGTATGTGCTTAAAACATTCATGCTGCCTCAAGAGTCTTGGCTGTGTTTTGCTTATGCATTTACATTTCCTCAAACTTCTACCCTTTGACCCAACCCAACCCAAAATCCACATCCAAATCTGGGTTTCTCTGGGTTGCGCATGTCTTTCTCTGCTTATACTTAAATGTTTTCCCTGATCTCATTTACATCCCCTTTTGCATATCACATATTCTTCTGGCAGCATATAGCAGCATGACCTAAATTAATAGTTTCAAAACATTATTTTTGACTTTGTGGGAAATGAGCTGTAAATTTTGCATGTATTGCTTACATCTAGCAACTAGATTAGGTAAAACTAGAGAGCAATCTTACTCCAGCAGTTTTCTCATGCTTGCTTTCTTATTTTTCCCATGGTTTACATCAAGAGTTGGTTGCTTTTTTTTAAATCAGTGTATGCTCTGAACTCAAGAAATGTATTGTAAAGACAGAATACTGCTATGCAGTATGGCAGCAAAAGGTACCTATCCATACTTTCCCTACCGAATTTTCCTCATTTCTTGCGAACATCTTTCCATGTTAATTAAACTACCAACTCAGGAGTACCACCCTGTCATAGCACTAATAAATGCTATAGTTTTTCCACACAGAGAGTTGCAGTAGAGCATATGTGCAGGAAGACAGAGCAAAGCTAAGTCTCATAATTCTCTGTTCATTGTTCACAATTGTTATTCCAAAGAACTGAAAGGAATTTTAAAGAATTCATTTTAAGCAGGGGATAACTAAGCAAACATTAAAAAACATAGTCACATGTGAAAATGCATTAGGCTGGCAGCAATGATACGAACCTGGGGAAAATTATGCAAGCTTTTGGGAAAAACAAATTGTTCACCCTCCAACTATGTCTGAGAAAGTGCAGCGCTTTACTGCTTGTGTAATCAGAAGTGTTTCATCAGTCTAACTGTATGGGAATTTTCTGTTCTAACTAGCAAACTCAAAGTTAAAAAAAAAAATTGAATAGGAATTCAAGCATTAAAATGAAATTCCAGAAGTTCTATCTTTTGTCCATCCCTATCACCTAATGGATACACAAAAGGACATACTAGGTCAACAGACTTATGTACAGAGCCCCTGTATGGAATTTCTAGAGATTTCAGTGCATGTTCCAAGCAGGATCAGCCCCTTCTGCAGCAGTTCCCCAGACAGCATTTCTAATTTCTGATAAAACTATGCACAATTTGTGGTCAAATAAATATTTATAAAGAAATATTTGTTCTTTATATCTTACTTGAGTTCCTGTGAGCTTGTGGCCAGCATACTCCGAATGCTTTTGTCAGCCAAGGGACAGCCAGATAAACTGTAAGACATGGCAGGACATACAAGTATGTTAATCTTCTCATTAACTGAATGCTCCCAAACAAACACAACATAAAAATTAAAAAGTAAAAGTTTGTAATGCAGAAAAGCGATGGGGCAAGTGCTGTAATATTGAATTCTGTAATATAGTTAACCCTCTGAATATATTTAGTTATCAACATTACTTCCAAAATTACATACTGTAAATGTTCTTGTTTGTTTGTTTGTTTCTCTATGAACTAGAAAAATATAACAAAAATGTTGGAGATTCCTGGGTTAACTACTTAAATGCTTAAGGAATACTTTGGAAATTTCAGTAATCTATTTAAAAATAAAAGACGTTTATACAACACACAAATTAGCATGCTTTTAAGATCAACATATATTACTCAAAGGGTTAACACATAGTTCAACGTTTTACTTTGACAGCATTGTTGAGGTAAGCTGAAAACAATAAATTGAAAAGACAGAATCCACCATGAAAAAAATGAAGTCACACCTTCTATGTGAGGCGTAATTACCAGTCACATGACCACTCCCATCACACCCTGGTGTTGGACATCTGCCACCAAACAAAAACAAAAACAGCCAAAATAGTAAGTATGTTTAAAAAAAAACTTTTAAAAGTTTCATTGTTTCCAGTTTAGCTGCAATGACTGCAAGGGGTTTTAAGCATCCTAATTGAAAAGCTGCAAAATGAACAGGTTTAAATGAAAATGGCGTCTCAATACAATATAGCATCATTAAGAACAAGCAAATACACGTTAGCTTATCACTTTACTTAACTGGCAGTTTGAAACATTTATATGCTGCAAATGTTGCATGCTCATACTGCAAGGCGTATATGTATTCGTTGGTTTAAAAAAAGACAAAGAGAGAAAAAGTTAAAAGGAGATAAATAATTTCACCTCACATTATGCTTACGTTATTAAATCCTTTTTGCTCTCTTTGCATTGAGGGTATTTGGGTTTAGGACTTGGGATTGTAACTTCACCAGGATACCTTCTTTCTTCAAGTGCCTCTTGGAAAGGATCCAAATCTTCTGGCTACAGGCAAATATATACACATTAATTTCAGCTAGATAAGGTCACAACTTACATAAAATAATGCAAAGCAGAGTCATCAGACAGTATCTCCTTCTTATCCTATTCTGACAGAGAAAATTAACGGAATTATTTCATATTCTTTCATGTACTAAACTTTTGAATAATATTTGAATATTTTGATGAAGACTTCACAATATGTGAAATATATAGTTTATTTAACTAGAAAAAAATAAAGAAAAACTTCAGTTTTTTTCTATAGCTGTCATATTGTTTTTCTCTAAAGACTCAGGTCTTTTCCCTAAAGTCACTGCACAACAGAGGAAAGGCAAAAAATCTTATGCATCAAAAAGCCATCTTAAATAGCATATTTAAGGATTTAGAACATCTCAAAGATGAAAGAGAAGCAATTTTAACATTTACACACAGAATCTCAGTCTGGGACAAATCTCAATGGATCTGTCTGGCAAGACAGAATGATATAATTTGTAATTAACTTTGGTGATGTTCAGAAATTCAAACCCATCTATTTCAGGAATGCAGTGGCTGAATGCAGTGATTCAGGGATTCCTGCAGATGGTGCTATAAACAACACAGTAGAAGTAGGGAGTTCTTACTCTGAAAAAACATGCTGCTTTACCTTACATTTCCCTGACAGATTTCCTGCCAACTTCAGTGAATTAATAGCAAAACTGTATCACCAAAGCTAGAATGCATTCAGGATATCTAGTGAAAATGCCACTTCATTATATATTTCAAAGATACTGAGAATAGTTTTATGGTTTAATTAAAATTGGCAAGAGATGTGCTACACACAAATGATTAGCCTAATTTTTTGCTATAAACCAAGAAAAATCAATCTCTAGAAGTCTTCAAACAGCTAAATTGAATTGAGTGAAGGATTTCAAGCTACAGAATGGCTAAAGGTTAAAACCTGACAGAAAAAAGCAGTGGCATTGAACCTTGTCAGCAGACCTCTTCAATGTCCTGTCTATTCTGTTTTGAAAAGTAATATAAATTCACTAACATATTTTCTTTATTTGCCTCTCCTGTTTAAAGGGTTTTGCTGTTGTCTTGGTATTATGAGTAGAAAAGTAACACTGATTTCTTACATCCCTTCTTTGTACTCTTGAAAGAAAGTATTTCATTAATACAGGCCCTTACACACAGCTATCAAGAGCATATAAGTAATCTAGAAGATTAGTTGAAATAGTTGAAAGCTTACATTATACTCTGCTGCTTTGTTTCAATTGATTTCTAAGTAATGCATGCTTTCAAATACTCAGCACATCATTTATGGTTTTCAAATTCAGAAGAATGTCTTGTCTTCAGAGCTGATTATCCCAGTATTGCATGGTTATGTCAACTTGCTTATACAGAGTAACATAATCTGGATATAGCAAAACATCTTTACTGCAGAAAATATTTGTTAACAAGATGACACTGTTAGAAAACATGATTCACATTCATGGTTCAAATGTTGTCTTATGGAACTTAGTCATAGATGAGATGTGTGCCAGAATGATATAGTCTTAAAGATTAACCAGCAGAAAGTCCTTTTTGTAGAAAAGCACCAGTTTTATCACATACTAATTTTGCTTCCTATTTCCCTCCAAATTTCAGAAAATTAATGAATTACCAAAATTAGACTGCAACAAGAACCATATAGATGAAAAAGACATACATTAATCTCTTTGGAATCATCTTCATCTATCCTACTTGGCTTCATTTTAGTGTAGTCCACTGGCAAGTCCCAGCAGTCACCCTCGTTCAGTTGGTAACACCGGTTGTTCATCACGGCTTGTCGTTGTGGGGACATTGGCTCCAGTGGGGTCAAAATGGTACAGCAACCATCTCGCTGCCTCTGCTTGTTCATGCTCAGATCCAACGTCCCATTTTCATCAACTTCCATATCAGGATTCTGTCAAAATAAGAAAAATATTGTTAATTCAACTTCACACTAGCAAACTGCTACCTCTTCTTCAATCTGATTGCCTAGCAAAATGATAAAATGCTTTTCCATTCCTGTATAGATTGTAAGCATTGAGCCCCCTCCTACACATAGCATGATGCTGTTACACAACATTAATGCTGTTAAAGTAGATTTCTTCCTGAATGGCTAATTTGATGTCTGGGGGGAAAGGGGCGAGTCTTCAGTACCCCTTCTGCCACCCAGCACATCAGTGCAAAAACTGATATATAAAGGAGAAATCTCTAAAGGTATTTTCTTGCTATTGTCTTTATGTTCTTGATTTATTCTGTGACAGGTGAGGTAACCTGTGAGGTAACATCTGCATAATTCTTGTTTTCAGTCCTGACATCTGTCTGGGTGATCAGAGAAATAAAAACCAGCTAACATCAAATAATCTTTCTTTCTTTCTTTCTTTCTTTAACACTAGCAGTCAATGCTTGAATAGATAAGGTCAGAAAATTAAACAGGGAGGTAGGGTACCAAAAGAAGTCCTTTTGGACACCATTTGTCAATGAGGAAATGCATTCAAGTTTCACAGCTCCTTTCCTGCAGATGAACAAGCATTAACAATTCATGTATCTATCTTGATAATAATTTCTGCCAATTTCTGTGACAACTGGTACTGTGAAAAATGGGACAAGTATGGGCTCTTTTTCTTTTGCAGAAACAAACAAGTGTTGTCTATTATATTAGACGAGGGGAAATAAGATATCTTAAAATGAACACAAAATTTAAAAACTAAGGACAGATAAGATAAAAATGCCCATAGAGAATCCCTCATCTTTCCAAAAATGAAGTGTTCTATGAGAAATTTGGTTTCAGAACTAATGTGAATCTGATTGACTCCTCATATGTCTGGTGACTCTTTCCTCTTGAGTAACAACAGAGCTGCAGGGAAGCACTGTGAATGCAAATCTCTCTTTCTGAATTACTGCCTTTTGTCAAAGCTCATATATAATTGCTGCTATCCTGCTAATTTAATTTAGAAAGTACTTGTTTATCTCCTCAGACTCATTCCTTCAGTCACAATATAGAGCGACACATTAGGAAAGAGGCCCTTTCTGGCTTAGACACAGAAGATTTTTAGCGTTGTATTCCAACTCTCCCATCATACTGGACAGAAAACAATTGCATTTATTTACATGCCAGAAAGAGATTTTCTTCTTGAACAGTATTAAATAAATTAATATAAAAAGCAGCATTTGAAAACAAAGTCCATTCTGGCTTAGATCATGATTATTACTAATACCTACTGCTACAGGTTTAGTTTGTTATGAATGATCATAATATGAGGGGGTTTGCACAATAAAGGAAAGCAAACCTTTGTCTATACTAGAAGAACAGAACATGTCTGCCAGCTCAAAATCTCTCTACAAGCACAATAAGAATGTTTCCACTGCACTGCATCTGTCTGCTCAGCCATCTAGTGGCCTCCTATAGGCAGCACTGTACTGCACTGTTTGCCTGTGCATGTTAAATACTCATTTTTGAACAGCTATCAGAGCCAAAACTTTTAAGTTAAAAATGAAAAAAAACCCCTCCTAAATCTTTAACGGATGTTAATAGTGCACTGCTTTTTCTTAATGCAGAAAGCTTAAGGACAAAAGCTTCTATTTGTATCTGTATGGCCATTTTATAACATCCTGAGGCTCTATGAACATACAGAACTAGTGACCCTGCAAGATTGTTAAGCACATTTTAAGTCACCTGTACTGAAGGATTTTTTCCTTTCAAATGTATTATGCATTGACTTAAGAACTGTGGTATCCCAGACAGGCAGGAAATTGTAACATACAGTAGCACAGATTTCTTTGCACTAAATCTTACAAGTTTAGGTCCCATTTGTGGCTTTTAAATGAAAATGCAGAGTTAAATCTTAATCCTTTTGCAAAATGTATGAACCAGACTGCATTTTGCAAAAAAACCAAAACCCAAACAGTAGTGCAATTAATACCACTTGAGCAATCCAAACATCTTTTATAATTATAGTAAGAGACAAATTAAAAAAAGAAAGAGTACATGGTATCTGTATTGTTAGTTTATAAAACCATCATGATTTCCTGTGATACTTGTGAGCAATTTGTATCTTTCTTTTTTTTTTCCTCCTTGCTTTAGCATAGCAGCCAGATAATGTTAATTTTGAGGGAGAAAAAAAAGGCAAGATTTACTACAGCTTTTCTCTCAATCAGGGCCACAGAGCAAGTACAGTTAAGAGAAATCTTCATCAACAAACAGATTTACTAATTTTTACCCTTGCACAGAGATCCTGAGGCTTAGTGGAGAGGTTCTGAGGCATCTCCCTGCAGCGGGTGGAGAGATTCAGAATAGCAGTAGCAGCCATGTGTGCTGCCTCCATGTCATGAGTATAGTCAAAGCTGCTCTTGCTGCAGGTACTGCTGGCACTGCTGCCTCCACCACAACTCATGTTGCTGCTGCTGCTAGGGGCATAACTGCTTGTTGTGCTGCTGGTTGGACTTGAATTCTTACAGTAGCGTTTAGCTGTGGGAAGAAATATGACAAGGATGACTCAAAAGAAGGAGCATTCTGCATAAGTGAAGAGGAAAACAAACTGCTGGAGGTGAAATTTATAATGAGGAACAGTAACCAATGCCAAAAAAAAAAGGCCTGCAATAAGAATGATGGCTGTATTTCTTGATTTCTGTCTGTGAGTTTTATATGCTACATGTGTGAGTTTGTATGAAATAACCTCCTGTAAAAATCTGCATGACATGATCATGAATTGTTCTGACAAACAGGCTGGATTTATAAAACAGTAAAAACACAGAAACACTGCTTTTACCCCACATATATAGTCAGACAGAAGGTACAATCTGCTCAGCTCATTCATTTTTATTAATGACAGGCAATGTAACACTATGGGACCTTTTCCTATTTACATGAGGAACTGTTAGTTAAGGCCTAGAACTCCCCAGAGTTACTGGAGATCAAACCCACTGCAAGCCTGATGAGCTTGGCCTCTGGGCTGCAGCACCACCTCTACATCCTCAAACACCCCATGCTTCCTAAAAGCTCTATTTCCTCCTATATCCCAGGCAAATATCATGGCACTGGCCATCCCAAAGACAGGAGCACTACAGGAGAAAAAAGGTAGTTGTCACGTGTGAGTTTTACCATGACTTGCACAAGGGCAGAAGCAATGGCTGTTTAAATGGCAATAGGTACAGGTGAAAGTCCCCCCCCACTTCAAACAACCTGAGCACCTACAACTCTTCATAAAACCAGTAAGGACCAAAGACACCTCCCTGCTCCCACTGCAGGCAGTGATGCCCAGCTGTGCTCTGACCAACACAAGCCACAGATGGTCACAGAAGAGCCAAGGCACTGACAGCGCTCATGTCCAGCCTATCTAAACACAAGGCAGCACTGTTGCTACTTTTAAGTAATGCTGCTTGCAGCCAAAGGTATTATAGCAATAAGGGAAAGCAGCCCTATTAGCCCATGTCTCCAACCCTCTTCCCAGATGAGCTGTTTTAAAAGTGTTTAAAAAAAATGCAAGAAAGTGTGAGCTTCTCTCCAAAATCTAAAAGTTTATGTATTTTCAGAAAAAAATAAAAGTCAAGGTCAGAGGATACATCTATGCATATTACAGCAACTACTTCCCCATAAGATGGAAATGTATACTGCAGAGATCATACCTTACAGCACAGTGTAACAATAACCAACTAGCATGCTGATTAGAGAGCTATACAAAAAAGGTCAGGCCCTAGACAGAGCTCTTCCGTGATGGGCTCCATTTAAATGCCAGACTCTTCAGTTGTATTTGTCTGAACAGACATACATATAATAATCTGCTCCCATGAGCACAGCCCATTTGTGAACCATGGGCTGCTTTGGTAGGCAGGCAGGGTTCAAAAGAAGAATCTGAAAGCAAAATGTCTCTGCTAGAGCTTATGTCATTCTCCTTTCTAAAAAACTGAAAAAAAATCATGGTGTTATTTTTACTGCAAAGGAAATAGTGTTTCACTTAAATCATAACAGATGGAGTTTTCTCAGGAAAGCCACATAATGCACAGGGTGAGGTTTTTTTTTAAGTGAAGTGAATGCTAAACATTCATCACATTTTTTTTGTTTTGAACACATAGTAGCACTACACTAGCAGGGTATCCACTAATAATAAATTTGTGAACTGTTCCTCAAGAGTTTCATTATTAATATAGTAGTCAGTGGTGGTCATTAAAAATTCAGCATTTATCCATTGTTACTTTGTTACGGTATCCAAGACACGCAAGAATTTTCCTATGCTTAAGGAAGCAAATAATTGAATAATTCAGTTTCTACTGTTTTAACACAGCAAGCACCCTGTACCACTGAACTTGCCAAATTAAAAGTATCTTTCAAAAATCATAGACAAATAAGACTTTTGTCATTTTCAAAAAATGTTAGTCGTGTTATAGCAGGTTACATTTAGACAGACATAAAAGACATATTACACGGGAAATTATATATATTTATATATATATAGATATATGAGAATGTATGCTAAAGAGAGGGAGGGAAAGAGGCAGCTTTTATACATAGGACTAACCATCAGAAACTCATGCAGGCTCTGATATGGACTCCTTTGTGGCCTTGGTCAAACTACATTATCCCTTGAATTCATTTTCCCTATAAACAGAAAGTTGCTTCCAAAATTTAGTTGTGTTGTGATTCACTTGCAAAACACTTTGAAGATGTAAAGTGCTATAAGCATGCTATACAATTAATAGTTTTCAGATTACCAATAATTTAAGCAAAACTTACTTAGAGAGAAATGGCCATAGTTATCTTAACTTTACTATAGCTGTACATTTGAAGATGAGTCATATAACCCAGACTGTTCATTTCACATTAGATTTTCAGGAGAAACAAAGATCATCAATTTATAATGAATTAAATCAACCTGTTTACTAAAGAAGGGAAAGCTGCATTGTTTCAATACCAGATAGTTCTGCTTGATACAATGCCCACCCCTGTGGCACCAGGTTTACGAAGCTCTGCAGTCCACCTATGCTTTGTAATCTGGAGTGAAACCAGAAATGTGGAGAACACCTTTCCCATTAAAAACAGACACAGGTCTAACCAGCTGCATACCCAAACTGGGCTTCCATCAGACATGCCTGGGGGCTGGTTACAAAGAACATCTCAAAGTCTACAGGCTTCTCTTATTAATTAACAATGGGGGAGTAGGAGAGATCCCAAACACACAAAAGATCAAAGGAAGGTACCTGGAGTGGAATTCAGTTCTGCCCAGGTACCTTCATCCCCAATATTGTCTAAATACTGAATGTGTTAGTAAATTAATTACAGTTTTAACACTTTTTCTGACTTGCACAATAAAAGATTCATCTCACCTAATTTCAGATATCTGACCTACTCATTATAGGCTTCCTATATAGGCAGTGGAAAAAAATAGGAACTTTCAGGCAATGATTCACCTGACCAGTTTTAAATAAGCACTTCAGGAAAAGATGAACTGAATCAGAGAAGCATCTACCCTTCTCCTTGAATCTGGAAGGGGTGCCGAGCTCAGCTGATGGTGCTGACATTATAAAACTCTAGATATGGTCAGATGAATCCCACTCATAACACTTTCTCAGTGTTTTGATAGAATGACTGAGGCCTATTGGTGGGATGACAACAATTCCTGCCATCACCTCAGCGACTGAAAATATTGCCATCACCACTGCCTGCTGTGTCCAGCTTTTCTCATCTTTACTGCTGTATACCATAAGCCCAACATCCAATACACTATGCAACTGGTTTCAAAGGAAAAACAAGCCCAAAAATACAAAATTTCTCAAGAATTATTAGATCATCCTACCCAACAATCCGAAGTATACATTTTCTGTTTGTTTTTTAGTAAACCATACTGGAAAAAATATCAAGCAAAGGAGCTATTTATGTTCGTGTCAGTCCCAACTGTACACTTACTGGAGATATAATCCCTTTCTCTGATGATGAAAATACAGTACTAGCTGACAATTAAAAAGAATTGAGGTGTGAAGCTATTGATTTTTCATATCCTTAAGTCAGAACTTCATATAGGATTTTTCATATCCTCATATAGTCAGAACTAAAGCACTGTTTACCTGCACATTCCCCCCAGAACCTTAGATGTACTTTTGGGTTTTTCAGGATGACTTTCCAGAACTGAATCTGCTTTTATATAAACATGATTTGCTGACATACATAATAGGTGTGCTCTCTGGACCTCCATAATGTCTTTAGGAGCAATATTTATTTTTTTAATATACAAATACAGATATAAAAATACTGTGAAGTTTTTTGAAGTGGCTCTTTTAAGTGAAGAGTCTCTTCCTGAAATCTCCTTCATATTCAGTTATTTACAATAGCTGTCAGCAAAACGCTTGTTCCATTGAAAGTCAGTGCCATAATTTTTGAACAATTTCAGGGTGTCCAGGATTTCACTTCATCATTCTAAGAATTCAACTGATTTTCTTGAGCCAATTTAAGCCAAATATGTGGGAGTACTTCTGAAATTTCAGAGAGATGTGAATCCTGAAAGTTTCACAAAAATCACTAACAGGGAAAAGAAAAACTCAAATCAGGCCCCACCTCTGGGACCATGTTGGCAGGTCTGTCTGGCCAAACAGCACACACATCACTTGGAACCAGGAATAGCATGCACTGCCTCCAGCAGAGCCAGGAGTATGCAATAAAGCCATACAGTAGCCTTCGCTTGGCAACCAACCTGCTCCAGCTTTAATGGGCTTCCGCTGTTCTGAGTGCACAAGAGCCCCTAATACTTGCTATACCGGCATGAATCACATGTATGCAGTGTCCCTCAGTCCCCTCTGGCTCACATGACTGAGCACTGAAGCGACCTAGTCCCAGTCCTATAGCCAAGGAAAATTCCTATTTATATTAAAGGAAGGTGAGTGTGCATAAAGACAGTGACCTGTATCAACAAAGACTTTTGTTATTTAAGGCCACTGCTAAACTTGTGCTTAATGTCACAAGTATTTTCATATTCTGGTGATTTGGGAAAGAAAGTGGAGTTATTATTTATTGAAAAAGGAGCCTTAAATGAGAAAAAATAAGTATTAGTTGCTTATGCATCAGTAATTTGATCTGAAAATAAGCTTTTTCACAGGAACCCCAGCCATATTATGATGCTTTCCTTTCTGCAAGAGTAGACAGAATATATATACAATAGTTAATACCTAATTTACCTTATACTAATGTATACTCATTACCTTCCTAACCACAGTTACAGTTAGTGCTTTATCTTTAATCCTGTTCAAGCCCTTATTCTGACACAGACAAATAAGATGAAGGTATGAGGAAAAAACAAGCTCTTTTACTAAAAATAGGTTTTCATCCACAACCCTTCTCCTTTCTGCTACAGTGCAAGAACATGCCTGTTAATTCTATGAGAAAGGAAAACATCCAAAATATCAGCTATATGAAGGCAAGAGCTGTAGTAATTTTCTTTCTTCATTTAACTACTTTTAAATGTCAGTCTGTGTTCAGGCAACAGCATAAATTGTTCTGTATTGTATGTTTCTTTCTGTTTTCTTAAACAAAAATCTGACACCTGCCTGAAATTCCTTATAGTAGTCACTGAGTAGTATCAAATATTTTAACCAAAAAATAAATTGCTAGTGTCTAAAAAAAAAAAGGTATGGTTTAGTTTTATATACATATATATATGCATGCATATATATATACACACACACATACATAATATATATGCATAATATATAAATATATAAATATATATAATATATAATATATTAACGTATTGCTCTGAAAAATTCCTGATGTCTCCAAAAGCTACAGTCCTTCTTCATCCTGCAGTTCATTTTTCTCCCCTAATAAAAAGCCTCTTGCCTGACAGATCCAATCCATTTTCTTCTCCTGAACTGAAGCTAATTTCAGCTTTCTCCTAAACATATTTAGTATGTTAGGTTTTCCAGAGAATTCAGCCAGTGTATTTATGAGGACAAAATAAGCAGAAATGCCTCTTTGAGTATGTAGCGGTGATTTCTGAAGTGCAATGAGGTCCAGGTTTTCTACTTCCTAATGCCCACAAAGCAAGTATGTTATCTTTCTGGGTTACCTGAACTACTGTATGGAGGCAAGAATCGTAATGGGACCCCTGAGGCCAAGTCTCCCAGATAGTAACATAAGGATTATCTCTATTACTTAGCTTTTATTGCTATCTCAATACATCCCAGGAGCTCAATAGCTGGAGATGTCTTTTGCCAGTGCAACAATCCTGAAGCAAGCACCGCACAAACAACACTTTTTTTAGAAGGCCTTTAAAATAACTTACATATGATAGCATTCCTCATAATACTGTATGAACATGAAAACGTCTTATTTGTATGATGTTTACATATACAACAACATGATTAACTGCAAACTTGTCTCTCATGTATAAGAGTGTGCACCTCCTACCATCATATCCTTTGGGGGATATATCCCTGGATTGCACCTTGGGAGCTATGGCTCTCTTGCCATAGGCATGGTTGTCATAACTGTTATATTCAAACGAAGTCTTAGAGTATTTCTCTAGTTCCTTGGCCAAGTTGGAGCGGGGTGTAGTGGTGGGGACATTGTTTCTGTAGCCATACTGAGGGATCTCCAATTGCTTAACAAAGCACATGGGCCTAGAAATTAAAGATATGTACAGTTTGTTAGATGCAGTTCAGTTTACTACGTCTGTGCATAATTTATAGTTCAGATTAGAAAATCTTAGTTATTTTTTGTACTCAAGAGATAGCAATATATTATTGCATTTCCTTAGTTTGGTTATTTTCAGCAGACACACAATATATATTTCCTTGAACAAAGCCTAGACAAAATTAATTCTAATACCACTAAATGTATCCTGCAGCTAAAAGTATTTTAAAATTCTGTTTTAAAATACTTCAAGGTTTCCCTTTCCACATGTAATTGCATTACATAGCAAACATTTTTTTCTTTGGGGAGGTGAATTAAAGAGGGGCAAGCGGACTGACAGAAGAAGTTTGGACAAATTCCTTCAAATTTCAAAAAGAAAAAGTAGATCTGGAAGCTCCACTTAATTTATGGAGTTTCCTCTGAATTTCTTCCAAAAGAGTTGCATGCTGTTTTCCTCTGTGCTTTCAAAAGTAACCATTCCTGTTCCATCCTTCAATCTACAAATCCATGTTCATCTTGAGAAATACATAGAAGAGTCTCAAAAGCTCTGTTGACTCCGAGCTGCTGCCTTGCAGGTCCTGCTCACCCTTAAATGTAAGGTTCTGGCAGGAGCTGCGATTCCTGACACAGAGATGCACACGTCAATGAAGGTCCTGAGAATGAATACAAAATAAAACTGTTTCAGTTAAGTATCTCTTTCGCTGAGGATGAGGGCGGACAGTCAGAAGAAGCCCTGATTGATGTTATTCAGTCATTTGAGAAACCTGTGAAATCTTGGTGAAAGAATGCTGCAGTGAACTCCACTGTCACACCATCTTCTGCATGTGGACACAGAGGTCATCAGCTCAAAGCAGGCAAATGAAGGTCAGATGCTGCAAACTCTACCTCTATAAGAAAGTGTTACATGACTGGGTTGTAGGAAGCAACTGCTACACAATGCTGCATGTCTACCTACAGCATTTAGCAGGAGCTGAGGATGATGAACAGCACACCTGAGGTGCTTCTGCTGGAATCAAGAATCACATAATCAAGTATTTTTTATTTTTATTCTTTTTATGTGATGCATTTATAACCAGAGGAAATGGAAGGAACTGTCATAGGAACATAAATTCAGTTGAGATCAGAAGTATCATCATGCTGACTGACGAAATGAAATGTGAAAAATAGTAAGAAATAGATTTTGAATATTATATCATGTTTTTCTGAATGAATTTATTTTCACAGAATTTAGTCAGGATATTTATGTAAAGATCACCCAACAAATCATATTAGTCATACTATTCCCTTTGATTTATGTATGCTCATTCCTTTAGACACTTCTTCCTCACAAAATACAGTGGGCTTATTTATACATTAAGTTGATATGAATAATAGTTTGATCCTGTTTCAAGATAACCTATATTTAGCAAAACACCTGCAATTCAGATCCTGAACATTCAATGCAAATCCAAAATTTCAGTGGAATAGAAGTCCCATGAATTTGATTTCTTTTTAAGTAAGAACTTTCAAATGCAGGTGGGATGGAAACTGGGATGAAGACAAATATTCAAGATTTACTCTTAAAACATCTCCATCTGCCATCAACTGCCTGCACATAAATATTATAAATAGCTGTCAAGTTCATCTTAAATACTTCAATGACTTGAAGGTAAAAGGGAAGCAGGAGACAAGATGAAAGAATTATCGGAGTTGCCTATAAAACCTGAAACACAAGGCAGCTCACAAGTGAAGTTAAGATTGCAGAACAACTTCCTAGGGAGTTTGCCAGCAAACTGGATGCTGCTTTTGAGCAGTTGCCTTCTATGGCAACAGACTACAGTGGCTTCTCTGTAATGAGCAGTGGTAAAAGCCACTGCATTTTTGATCTGTCTTTTTCCATCAAGTGAGAAACTGTTTTATTCCCTCAAAGAGTGGAGTTTTTTTTACTAATGTGATTTGAAGAACTCTTCTCTAAGAAACCTCTCTGGGATGTTGTATGCCAAGCTATGCAAACTGAATTAGGGGCAGTTAAGATAAAGCCCATCAAAAACAATCTGCGGAAGGAAAGCAAAATCAACAGGAATGATGAAAAATCTTCTGTAGATGTGAACCATAATTCTACGTTCTCAGCCCCATGGAAATATTGCATTTTGAAAAGACCATTAAGATTAGATGAACTTCTAAGAGAATATTCAAAGAATGATGCTGTTAATACAGCAGAAAACTTTAAGTAGCCCAGTTGGTTCTTAAATCTAGAAGACAGCAAAAGGCTAAGAAACCTATGGGATAAGTAGGAAATTCTGGGAACTAAAGCTGCAGCACTTCCTCCACGCTCTTTGAGGCAGCTGGGAAGGATGTACCTATCCCAGCCCACAGATATTGCAGTATCCATGGAGAAATTCTGCAGCTTTTGGGGCATCATCAGCATAAGGCTGGTACAATCATGCAGAAGTTTGATTCCTTTACATGTATCCTTCACACTTCAGCTCCTTAGAAATAATATTTTTTCCACCCACATATCTCAAAAGTGGTGACAATAGCACAAAGCTGGATACGATTTCAGATAAATGCAGAATCCTACATGGATGAAGAAAAGGAGTCTAATGATAAAGAATTGGTTGAAGGTCCTTCCCATATGAAAATTAAAGAAAATTTTTCTCTCCTTCTGTCCTTCCTGGCAGAGAATGGGGGGAACAGAGACAAAGAACTAAGCCTGATGTTATTTTGGAATCCAAGCTATACCTGGTACTTTTCCAAGTGTCCTGCCAAAAGGTGTACTACCAGTTTGGTAATGCACATAGGGCTTCTGGTTTAATTTAAACTGATATTTACTAGTAAAAGCCTGCTGAAAAAACCAAGACTTACCGGTAAATATTAGTTTATTCCCAAAAGATACCAACTTTTTTCACACTGTTCTTAGACTTTGCACTCCAGCAGTCATCTTTACACCAAACAATGCCTAAGACAAAAATGAGCTTTTCAGCTTTACATGTATTTGCCAAAATAATTACCAACCCTCCCCCATGAGAATTGAGTGGGAAAAATACACTGTGAGAATTGGATCCAGAAGCCCTAATTCTAACTCTTCTTTAAAGGAGATATATATGTATATACAACGTATATAAATTCTCAGATTAGGTGAATGTGTGATGAATTCTGCATAAGAATAAGTATTATAGTGATTTCTAATACCTTAAAACCCGATCTGATGCCTGGTTTGATTTTGACACATCACAGTTCTGATGCTTCTCTTGAGCTTTAGCCAGTTTCTCTGCTGCAGCAATAGGACATCCAGAGAGGCTGCAATTACAGAAAGGAAATTTAATTGTCTTGTCCTGCATAGTTTCACATTATAGCACTGATCCAATTACTCCTTCTCCTCCTTAGCCAGCATCAGGAAGAATCTGAAGGAAAAGGGTTTCCAAAAGTGTTTTGGTCACGTGTATTTTCTCTAGAATAGACTTCCTTTCTTCTGCTTTCAAAGTTGCATGGTAAATCTTACAACTGCTCTTCTCTCACAGCACATGGGTAGATTATTCATGGATGTCAGCCAGGGAACATACCAGTAGAAGAGGAGAATATAAACTGGAGTCTACTGTGCAGCTCTGCTAGCAGATTTGTGACCTTTATTCATCTACAAATGTTGCCAATGAAATGGCTCCTGAAGACAATTAAATGACAACACCATATAGACCAAATCTTGTGCTGCTTTACACCTCATTCAGCTTCATGAACTCCAATCTTTTTGCTAGGCATATAAATGAGTGCAAAATTTTGCCTTGCATTGCTAAATCTACGTGTCAACTGTCAGTGTCTGTTCATGAATTTCAGCCACTAAAGCATGCTTTCTAAGAGTAGATGATGTAAAATGAAAAGCATTTCTGCACTGGAAATTCAATTAAATTTGCAAATGCTGAACTATTATTGAAGTGGCAATAATAAGCCTGATTCTTATGGAAAAGATTTAGAACTGAGGAAAATAAATATATTGATGCCAGCAGATGGTGCTCTTAGTGAAGCTGTAAAACCCTGTGACCTGACAATGGAGGGGATCCTTTCCTCGTCACAGTCTATTGCATGCTTATGTGACTGCAGCTCTCTGTGCTCTCCACAGGAAAAGAAATTAAAATGAAAGGCAAATCAGTGCATTCCCAGATGTTCCCTTCTTTACAGGAAATAAGTGGAAAAAAAAGAAAAAAATTGAAGTAGAGAAAAATGCCCCAAAAGCTGCAGAAAGAGGTGAGCACAGACTGCAGAGCACTCCCCCCCCGCCCGCTCTCGCTGCCCTAGTTCTGCAGAGGGTGAGGGAGCTCTGTGCAGCTCTGGAGTCATGCCAGGGGGCAGCTGTGCTCCACTGACATGCTCTTCCTCAGACACCTCAAATATTCCAGTGGATATTCAACCAGAAGTGAATGCTGCTTCAAGCAGCAGTAATTCCCACAAAGCCTTCTCAGAGGTTTTTGCTGCATCTACTGGCAGCATCACTGCAGAGAAGAAAGGGGTACCAGAGCTTATTGCAGACAGGCTGGTACCCACAAGAGTCTTCTGGGGAAAATGCAGCTGATATGAGGGGCTGTAGTAACCCACAGCTTGTTAAGACTGAATGTCCAGTAACTGTAGTCCCTTAAGCCTTCATGCTACAATTAACAGTAAAAAGGAACTCAATAACAGGAACACTGCACAGTTCCTTTTACCCTCTTATCCACATTTTATGGATTTTTAAAATTGTAAAGAAATAGGCAAGATTTTATTATTGTTCTGTGGGAAAATTATGAAGTGTGGAACATTAGTGACATTTTGAAAATTTGTTTGACAGAATTTAATTGGCAATAGCATCCCTTTCCTAAGAATCTATTACTAATCTTAGGAAACCATAGAAAAGTTGCTTTTTTCCTTGATTTTTTTTTTTACTACAATACTTCTAATAATTCTACCTTCTGATTTTTAAATTTAATGAGACATTTTCGTAATGTTTCTTAAACAGCAAAGATTCTCATTCAGTTTTAGCTGAATAAGTACTTTGGAATTGAGACTGTAAGAAAGCTAACACCTGTGTACTTAAAATGCTGTTTCTCATGTATGAAAAAACCCCCAATATATTTAGGATTAGAGTAGATTTTTTCATGCACCATAAAATAATCTCTGAGGAGAGTGAAGTGTGAGAACAAGAACTCAGTCCTAGTCCTGATGATATTGACAGACTCTTCTTTCTCCCTGCAACACACCCATGAGGAGTCATGGCACTTGTTTTGTACCACTGCTGTTCAGCAAATATCAAAACAAGCAAAAAAAAAAGGTTCACTCAAAAAGCTAAGGATGCTTAAAATGTCTTCTGTGGATCAATTCATCCATACTACAGCAAATGCACACTTGTTCTCCTCAGAAAATACATGAATAAATGTTACTCTTAAAAATGGATAAAGCACACATAGCACCATCTGTCAATCTTCAGAACAAAACAACGACACACACTCACTCCCCCCCACCAATGGACTGCCAGAAGGGCTGCAGTTCGGAGGCACTGTTCCCTCTAGATCGGTGTCCAGCGACGGCATCCTTACCTTCGGTGGGAATTCCTGTTGCTATTTACGTGGCCCCGGCCTGTGCAGCCTGGTGTAGGACACTTAAGAACATTTTCATGCATGGCAAGAACTTGACAAGGAGAGTAAGAGAAAACAGCAGAGTATGAAAACAAGAAAAAAAAAATCAAATCCCAGTATATATGAAACCATTTTAAAACAAAGCAGGATTCATTAACAACCAGCATTCCTCAAAATACACGTGACACACATAGCCAATAAAGCCTGATGAGGGAAGTAAGTATTGTGACCCTATGCTCATTAACACAGGGCAACAGTGAAAGTTATGGAGGTTACAGAACCTATAAACAAATGCATCTCTGGTGCAACAGTGAAGCAGAAGACGCCCAACATCATCTTCATACAAAACCACTGAGCAAAGATCAGCTCAACAGTAAAGGGTGAGCTGGCAACCATACAAAACAAAATTACAGACTACAAAAATTCTTTCAGGAAATGTATGTATTCTTAATACATAGCTTTATAAACACAGTATCAAACTCATGAGCTGAAAATCTCATGCTCTCAAAGTTATACTGCTAGAACACTGAATTATTTGAAACACACCTCAGTACAACCCTGAACAGAATTTAACCCTAACTATAAGGCAGCCTGATTGAGCTAGGGGCCAGTTCTGCTTGCTTCCACGTAGATATATCATTCATATCTATATGGCAAGCAGAATGGATCCTTTAATTTTTACTTGTATTCTCTACAAATGTGATTTTTTTTTTCAAAATACTAAGAACCAAAATTAAGCACTTAAAAATTGAGGGATGGCAGAAAAAAAAATGTAAAAAAGAAATAAGTGGTACAAGCTTAAGCAAGTAAACTGATTCACATCCGCATCCACTGCAAGCTGGATGGAAAACTTACTCCAAGGCTGCTCCGAGCAGTACCCCTCTAAATCATAAAGCTCATGCTATGAAGGGCCAAATTATCAAGAACTTTTTGGGAACACTGAAGAGTTTTTTATGACATGAGGCATGTCTGAATCCATGTCTCAGAGCTGGATGGCAGTACATCACTCAATGGGAAAAGGCCATCCAGTCCTTGTGAAGTTCTGATTTTCTCACAGAAGAAGTAGTCTGGAAGCCTGTATTTAGTTCTCACTCAAAAAAAAAAAAAGATCTAAAAAAATCAGTAGATACCTTGACTGAGTTAAGAACTGAATAAAAGCTGTTCAGAGACTTGAGAATTAAACCATATATACTCATTAGAAGATAACCATGATCATCATCACCCCATCATCAGTGTGATAAAATGTCTATAGATGCAAAAGCTTCACTCTGAAATGCCTAATATTCAAAGCTGTTCTTGAAACATGCTTCACAAGGCCAACATCACAGGAAAAAAAAAGATGAGCTCACCTTTGTCATTTTAGTAGGTACAAGAGCATGCAAACAGTTTAAAGCTATATTCTTCTTTGATTTAAAACGCCTTCTAAAGAACTTTTTGTTTACCATTTGAAAAAATGATAGAACTTTGAGCAACTGAATAAATATTTGTGTTTCAGAAAATTACAGGGTCTTGGAAAGCAGAGAAATTACTTTATTTGTTCTACTGTATTCAGAGACCAACCAAACTACAGCAAAGTTTCCTGAAGCACTTCCTCATCACTTTACTTCTGAAAGAAGCCATTCTACCATGAAAGAGGAGACTTGTTATGTCTGCCACTCTTGAAATGCTAATCTTCTTCTGTTTTCCTGTCCATCAGAATCTACTTTCCTTTGGAAACTCGGGACCATTTTAGTTCTGACTGCCATTATAACATTTCCTTAAGGCTGTCGCAAGTTCATTGAGGTTGTCTATAAGTGCTGATGGACAGTGAGGATTTTAGGAATCTGGAATCCATAACTCCATTTTAAAACTGGTGTGAAACAGAATTGAATCTTAGCTAGACTCCTCCTGATGAAAACCAGCATTAGCTCCAACAGAACTACGCTGACTTCACCAGCCAAGGAGAAGACTTCCAGAAATGAAGCCCTCTGCCTTCAGGTGGGCGTCCATGAGCTCATATGGGTGAATTTCCCATACAGAGAATTTGCTGACATGGCAGGAAGTTCCACCCATGTGACTGACGGGATGTTTGCTCAAAACCTTGAGTTCTGTAACTAAGTAAACGGCCAAATTATTATTTTTTATAATACATACTAGTTTAATAAAAATTATGTTTCAGACACAACAATAACAAAGGAAAGGGGTTGCAAGTTTTTCAGGAATAATTATTCCTTTACAAGACAATAAGGACAGTTGACGTGACATTAGCACGCAGAAGCAAAAGCAGTGCACATCTTCTGGAAACCTTTTTCTCTGTTGACTGAATATCTCTATTTAAAAATAACCTAGGATTCTCAAAATCAAAGAATACAGCTTTAAAAGTTGTTCTTTTAGTGTAAAGTTAGTAGAGAATGGAAATGATGGAATAAAGGAAAAAGTATAACACAGAACAGTTGACTAAGTTGAGACAAACCATACTGAAAAATGAAATTAATTTTTTAAATAAAAGGTTTAAAAAGCATGCTAGAAAAGTTTTTGTACTTTTATCCCCCGTTTCCATGAAAGAATGTGAACTTACTTTCTGGAGGGACCCTATCTTTGTGTGGGCATCCTGACAAACTGCGGTGATGGGGGTAAAGCCCCGTTACATGACCAGTTCCATCACACCCAGGGGTAGGACATTTGCTCTCTTTCTTTTCTGTTCTTGAGGGATCTATAATTTACAACAAATGTGTCAAGTGAATGAGTCTTTTCACATTTCTGTAAGAAGGTTCATTTAATCATGTCATTTACTCTTTGGTAAATGTTATTATGAAAACTGGAAAAAAAACCCCTTCTACTTCTTATTACAGTTCTGTCACTTTTATCCTGTTATCTTCTTCTCAGACTGTAGGCTCCCATGATCACAGCAATATCCATTCACAGTGATTGGAAAATGACCTTTTTATAGCAAAGCCATACCATTGTCAATCAACGTTCTGCTGGCAAGCTTTAGCTCACGGGTGCAAGGCCATTTGGAAACTGTTTAGTTGGAGTTTCCCTTCTTTACATTCTTATTTGCCTCATGTTTTAAGGTCTGCAAATATACTGTCATAGCAGTTCAATGTCCTGAGAGTAGCAAACCCAGCTTTTCAGCATAACAATTCCACAATTCAGCACAAATAAATCCCCTTTCCAAGGCTCAATGAGAAAATTACTCTGGTTTTCTTTAAATTCCTTATGAAGTGATAAAATTACATAAATATTCCTTTCTCTTCAATAAATTATGATGGAGTAAACATTGTAATCAGAATTACTGAAAGCATTGCTTGCTCTGTAAATCTGGGCCATTACCAACATGCATATGAAACATTTGAATATCCATATGCTTGAAAAGTTAATGACCTTTTAGAATGTTGTTGGATCTTCTGACTACAAACCAAAGAAAAGTCTAACTGAACTTTTTTTCCACAAAATAAAGTTTTCTGCCAATAATATAGTGGAATACTGGTGAGATTAATCCTCATTTAGAACTTCCTCACATAACTTCATCAGCTATTTCCTTCAACAGAACATCTGTAAAGTAACGTCCCTATCCTTCCAGCCAAGCACATGATACAAATTACATCTTATCATCTTGACCACAGTTGCCAGGTTTTGGACATTATTGCTGATTTTCATATTAGTATTAAAGGGATAAAATTCAGGATACTCGAACTGCTACAATTTTGGCTCAAGATCACCAACATCTTTTTTAGTCCATCATTCCTTTCCATTCCCAATCTGAACTATCCTCATTGAATAATTTTATGTTGCTCTTGTAATTTCTCTGCTTCAGTATTTATGCTTTCATCTCCGGAAAATAAGATTTTGCTACTTGTTTTCCAGTAAGCCTTTTTTACATCAAATTCCATCCCAGCTTCAACAAACAGAACCCTCAGTACAATAGGTGGAAATTTCAGTACTTGAAGAACTTCCCGTACAACCCATTCTCTTCATCATGAATCAATACAATCCAGAGATCACATTCTCTTGTGGACTTATCTTTCCCTGATTTCCCTCTGGTAGATTTTACATATACTTTTATTTTTCAAGTTCTTCCAAAACTTCATTTAGAAGAAAATCTTCATTTTAGAGAAAATCTTTAGCTCATTGTAATGACTCTCCATGTCTTAAATCCATTCTTAAAATTTAATATCATACTTAAGCCTTGTATTTTGCAAATGGAATCCCTAATTATGAAAGTTTTATTTTACTTAACTTGCATGTTGACTGTAGAACATAGTTCTTTGTTCCATGCTCTTTAAGCACAAATAAACATATAAATCTATCTCCAATGTGCTATACAGTTATCACAACACTCCTGGAAAGACCATAATCTCATATATCAGGAAATTGAAGAAAGAGATCAAGAAGTTAAACCCAAGGCCACAGAAGGAGCAAATGTCAGAGGAGGGATTTGAATTCCTGCCAGATAGGCCTGTGCTGAGACCACTAGAACAACAAGCCCACAGCTACATACATACACAACTCTAAGCAACTCATCAAGTCAAGTACTTTGGGATGTGTAAAAGTATTAGATAAGTGAATAGATAATGTAAATGAAATATAAATTATGTAAATATAACAATATTCAAGGACTGCAAAAAATGTAGATGATTAATAGACCATAATGGCTTTTTAGAGACTTTAAACTAGAGGAACTTTAGCTACTCGACATTGTTAGAAGTCCACCAAAGTCAGTGAAGGTATTTTAATTTAGAGCAGCTGAGGATCTAGACACTTGCATCCTACAGTGTCAAGCAAATCCTCCTCTGGATTCAAGTCTACATCATAAAGTTATAGCACATATCAGATCCTTAAGAGCCTTTATGGTCTAATGAGTCAGAAAAGATGCTGTATACTACTCTTAATGATTTCAAAACTTGCATAAAAATGCACTTGCACAATTTCCCATTGCTTTTAATGGAAGATATTTGAGTAAACTTTTCACAACTTTATTCAAAACACTGGATACTGTTTTGTAAATCCTCTTCTGCTGTTTGGGAGGAATATTGCAGTTTTACTGAAGTCTGTAACCTTTTCTCACTCCTTGCCACAACGGAAGTATTTCCTGAGTGAAGGTTGTCAAAGGACTTTAAAAGGTTTCAAAATGCATAAATTTCAGAAGAAAGTGTGTTTAGAAAGCTTAAAATGGCAGGGGAAAAATGGTTAGTGGTCCCTTAATGGTTGTTTCAGTGATCTTTGAAGCCAAGAGGTAGTTCTCACCACAAACCTGTGTACCCAAAAAGTTTCCACTTAACCATATCATACACCTCTGTAGATATCTCTTCCAGGAGTATTTGGAATATAACATGTAACTGGAGAACAAATTATATAAGCAATTGTCTTACTTAAAACTTCCTCTCTCAACAACTACCAGAATGTTTCCCACATTTTTTTAAAATAAGGGAATATTTTTTCTTTTTTTATTAAAAAGGTGAAGAATGATCCACTCCACAAAGTTTCATGGTCCAAACTCCCACAGTATTTAGTTCCTGGACTAACTGGACCTATTATCAATTCAGCCTGCAGCTCCCAAGAAATAGGATGGTTCAAAGAAGCTATGGAATTTACTAAAATAGGACATCTATACATTTCTCACTCTCAGAAATTATATAGGCTTTTTGGAGATAGCAGGTCTATATGCAAAAATGTTCACCCAGCCATATATAGACTGGAAAGACTGAACAATACCAGAGTTAAAAAACTCTTCAAAAATTAATTTTGGTTTGCCATGTTTTCTGTGTTTTTTAGAGACATACTCAGAGGGAAATGCATCTGTAATAGGTTATATGTGAGCAACATTTAGCACAACATCCACATGGCTATGCAGTAATACACTAACTTAATAAAGTTGTCTTCCCCAAATACCCAAAGTTACTACAGCATACACTGGACTATTTACTTGTGGTTAGAACAAACGAAAGTTCACTAAAATACATTGCAGCAGTGTTTGACATCCATAATTTACATGCTTTTCTAAAAGACTGATCATTACTTTTGTTTAAGGCTTGTGAAAAATGATCAAAACTTTCTTGGATCAAGATGTTGTCTGCCTACATGAGTGCCACAGGCAGATTACTTTTCCAAAACAGGGATTTATAAAAAAGAGAAAAATGCCCACCGTCTCAATTGTAGAAAGCAAACCAAATATTTTTACAACAAATATAAGATAAACCTAGTCCCTGTTTAGCATCTCCCAAGAAATACCACGTCCTCAACTTCCACTAAAGTCAATGGGAATCAGGGGTGTTCAATGAATCTCAGGAGGTATTGAACACTTAATACAACACGGCCCTACATGTACAGATGTAAACACGTTAAAGAGGGGTGTCATAATATAAACACACCATCATCATGATAATCCTGCAAATCAAAAGGCATTCTAAAGGTAACCTTTAGTCTGTTGGGGGTTTTTTTGTTTGTTTTTGTTTTTATTGGGGTTTTTTTTGTTTTTCTTGTAATGAATTACGGTCAAGGCAGCACCTTAACTGTTTCCACAATGGAATGAAACCAGTGAAGTGGAATGCACATAAGAAAGAAATTGCTATTGATCTCAGCCCAGGCCACACCATGCCTTGCATAGCAAATGGTTTCCATTGCCTTACTATCTTAAGATAATTAATGTGCAGTCACTGCCCCTATCTTATGTTATCGGTCATTTTGATACTGTTCAATTTCTATCAGGCAATTCTACATTTTAGACGGGAGAGGCTTCATCAATAACTGTCATTTGATGATAATTTTATAAGTCACGATGCCACCTACCCAATCCAATCTGTAATATATGCACTTCATAGCTGATTGACTATCTGCTACATAAACCCCCCCTCTCCAATACAGTTTGCAACACAATTCTCCTTTTTAATTATTACTATAAAATATATTAAAACCTTGAGAAAAATCTTTGCCTCTTTCAACATGATCTCGTTTTGTTTCCCTGAGAAGTTACTTTTTTAATTTAGCCAATGATATACTGTACATTTCTAACACTGCAGAATGAATTCTTTTATTTTATAATCATAGCACGATGCTATTTTACAATCATGTCATACTACAATTTTAATAAAGTTCCCATTATGAGGAATTAATAGCTTAATTTCAGAAATCTATGCAAAGACTTAATATGTTAGCTCACACTTTCTCATGACATAACATACGGTATATAGAAATATTACCTTTACCATAATATGGCTTTTTGACATGGCCGTCACTTGGTTTAGGCTTCCTGTCATCTCCAGAAAGGTGTCTTGGAGACTGTTCCTCAAATGATCTCATATTATCCCTCCTTCCAGCTTCCACTGCCATTTTTTCTCTCATGGCTTTTGCTCTCTCAGTTTCCAAAGCAATTGCTTTCTCAAGCAGGGTTAAGTTACCTTTTGTCATATCAAATACTTCTTCAGACCTATCTGAAGTAATAGAGGTGGTATCATCGTCTCTTTCATGACAACCATCCTCCTTGGCACAGCTAGAAAAAGTCCTAGATCTGGGGCTCAACTGTTCTTCAAGCCTCATTAGGTTCATCATATCAGAGTAATTCCGGTCTGGTGTTCTTCCTTGGAAGTCATCTTCTTGCCTGACATGCTGACGAGTGTTCATGTTTTGCTGTTGATTTCTTTCCTGTGGGTTTGTCTCACTGAGTTTCCTAGCCAGATCAAAACACTGGTTCCTTAAGCACTCCAAACTGCTGAGACACACCTCTTCATCACTCTCCTCCACTATTTTTTCTGTAAGTCCATTGTTCACAGGCTTCCCTAGCATTACAAAGTTCATATTCCTATTGTCTTGCTGTGAAGTATTGTCTGCATAATTTCTGTCATTAATATTTTCTGAAAGCACTACACCATGTCCTTGTGCTAACAATTTAAGGGAGTCCACTGTTTCCCTAACAACATCACTGTCTAAATCTAAACTCAGCTCACTTTTCCGACCGATATTTTCATTTTTGTCACTATCATCTTCCAGACTATTAGATGTATTGCTGTTCATTTCTGATTCTGTCCTGGCTCTGTATGCTGCATCCTCTGCAATTTTGCCAAGATTTAACAATGACTTGGCCACCAGTTCATCGTAATTATCATACTCATCATTATTGTTATCGTCTTTTTCTGTGTCTTGCATTATTCGAGTATTGTGACAATTCATTTGATGGTCTTCTGCATAAAAAACAGAAACAAAGAAAGAAACAAAGAAAGAAAGAAAAAGGAAAAGAAAAGAAAAAAGTGGCTACAATTGGAACTGTTGTTGCAATCGCACGGACAGAAAACAAACTGCATGTCAAATATTGTTAATCATACAGCAATTCTAGAACACTATGGCTGACCCATTTGAACTGAATTCTCTTTAGTCCATAGGGCTATTTTTGTTTATTTGCTATTCACATGAATTTCTTTCACAGAACTGATAAGAAAAAGGCAATCAAAATGCTAATTACTACTACTGCAAAATGTTCTGGCATAAATACTTATGTTTCTCCTTTCACTTCTATATTTACAGTTTTATGGGATTTATTACAATCACATTATTCAGATGACATAATTGTCTGTTTCCAACTTTTCTCACTCCCGTATTTCCTGTAAATTTGGTAGATGGCAAAGAGTGAGTACTACTGGATTTATTCTCTTACTGATGAATGCCATTCAGCAAAAGAGTATACTCCAAGAAGGAAAACGTCACTTTTTTAACACCATACACACCATTAACACTAGTCCACCAACAACTACACACGAAGATTAATATGGCATTTTACTTAGTGGATCCATCAGTAAAATCTAAATCTCTCAGTTCAACTGTGGAGAAGTTAAGAATTTTAAAGGAGTTGTTACATGACAGGAAGACAGAAGGAATTATTTGCACAATATAATTTGAAGTAAGTATGCTAGCCCAAATTTTATGGTCATATATGTATGATAGGGCTGTTATTTACTGTTCTGTGCACTATAACAAAATGGTGCAGAGTTACCACATTTTACGCAGCTTTGTTCTAGTAACTGTTGAATAACAGAGGGAGAGCTTAATAAGATGGAGCCAATCTGAGGCCCTCAGGGGGAGATTCATCTCACCTAACTTTAGACATGAGCAAGGCAGGCATCTACATCTGAGTAAACTATTCCATGGTTCCGTCCTTAGTCAGCAAGAGAAGCAGACACTTTATGGACACAGCCCACCTGATCTGGTTAAGATATCTTCTTGAGAATAAAACTAATAACCAATAGAAGTGCCTGTTTCTCTTCATTGACAACAAAGGGACTCAGACTTGATGCCCACCTTAAACATACCCATACTCAGTCAGATGAGTATCATCCAGAGAGCATCTTCTGGTATCTCGTGTTCATTCAGAAGTTATGTCATTCTTAGACCCAGTCTTAAAACACACATTCATCATTACCAAGTAATGAACGCTGCATAACTTATATTTTGATAATAGGCTACCCAAGCTATATTTCAACATTTTGCATCACTGGAAAAGAAAGTTCCTAGATCTGTCATTGCAGTGACATGCTAGGCCAGTTTTTCAGCTGGTGCAAACTGAAAAAAACCAGCAGAGCTAGGATAATTAACACCTGCTCAAGAGCTAGTCCATCAACTTCTGATAGCATCTTTTCAGCTTAGATGTATTTTCAACACTAGTACACCTAAACACATAGCAATTTCTAAAGTGTGACTCATGTTTTGGTTAAACAAACCAATGTGGGAAATTTCAGGTAGTAGGTGGCTTGTACACTAATATTTCGGTAATAGGTAATAGTGTTTGATAAAAATAGTTTTTATGTCAGTAGACAAGATAATAAATAAGAGTTGTAAACACAAAGCTCAACAGCACAATAATTAATATTTCAGCCACAAGATAGTATTTCTTCTACACAGTGGTTAGGGATCCTGGGATGATAGTAGGCTGTAGTTAAGCAGCAGAACTGGTTGATGACTAGGCTATCTAGAAAAAAAAATGCTCTAACGGTAAAATATTATATCTTACATATTATCTGCTTGAATACAGAGGAAAGATCATTAATAAGGAAGATTGTATGGTATTTTTACATCACAAGATATTCCAAGTCAGTGGTGAGTTATCTATGTATCATAAAAGGTGGTTTTATTTTAGCTGCTATGTTTTTCAAGATCATCATAACTCACATTTATGTTTCAGTGCCACAAAAATTAAGGGTATCAGAGTATCAGTGTACAAATAAGGATTGCCACTTCCACTTCCTATTTGAAAAATGTCCATCTTGAGTAACTGCATAGAAGAAGGCAATGAAGGATTACTGTATAATTAGTTTGTGCTATTTGAAAAGCAAATACACTACTAATAAATTTCTAAAGTAAAATGTACAAACAAGTCCCACATTAATTTAAATATTAAGGATAAAACCTGATGCCAAGGAGATTGTTCAGTAGAAACTGAGGCTTTTGTGGGGCGCTTCTTGTAACTACACTGATGGGCAGTCAGATGCAGCAAAGGAACATCAAAGTAATTAAAGAAGCAATGAGCTATAGCTCCAAAATTGCCAGTGCCTTCAAGTTTAGGATGAGGTATCAAGAAACACTAGTGAAATCAGTCCAAATCTACCTGTAATACGATATTGAAATACAAAGTAGGGGAAAAAATATGTTTTCTCAAGTCATCCTGAGAACTGCTCAGGTATGCAGTGACTATTCTAGGCCAACTTTTGAAATCTGAAAAGTTTCAGGGACTGTTTCTTAAAAAGGGGGATTGTATTTGTAAATGATCACCAAGAGGACGAATGTGTTATACCTTGCCTCTACAAGTGGAAAGTCAAAATATGAATCATGTACTGTATGAGAGAAGAAATCTAAATTCCTTTTGAGTCGGGAAGCTGGGTAAAAGCTGTAAGTACAGCATTTTTTATTCTATTTGTTTGGCTATATCCTTTTCTGATCTCCCATCCATTCAATCATAAAATGAAGAAGAAAAAGGTAGTGGAAGAGAAGGAAGTGTAAAGCATTAATCCCAGATGAGAAAGGCAGGAAAGCAAAATATTTAAATTAAGATTAATTTCTTGTATTTTAATTTTTGGCCATTTTTGCATCTCCTTTCTTTAACAACTATTTTACTCATGTCTCTTATCTCCATGCAGCAGTTAATTTTAATGGGAAGGATATTTATGTATGCCATGTCACCTCCTCATTCTAAGCTCGCTCTGGTGAGGCACCTGTATCACCTGTTTATCCATATGAAATTTTAAATACTGAATCAGTTTGCATATCAGTTAAGGGTCTTCTGGGAAGTATGTTACACTAGCAGTTCTATGTGAACTATATGCCCATTCTTTGATTCACCTCAGTAAAATCTAATCTTACTTCCATTTCACATTTCTGTGATTCCTTAGATTTGATCTTTAACTCAGAAACTACCTTTAGACTGTGCAATTTAATGGCTGTCTGTTAAATGACTGCAAAACCCAGAGACTTTACCTCTTGCATAAGTTTTGGAACCAGTGATGCAAACGGAAGGTTTTTATTTTGTGAAGAGACTGAGTTTGTCTCACAAAGACAGAAGCTAGCCAGTTTCAGTGAAGAATGCACAAACTTATAATACATCCTTTTTATGTTAACTTTAGGGTTGCATGGACAAAGAATACACAACACAGTTTAAAAAGAATATCAGATTATTCTAGCCCTCATCCACACAATACCATGACAATTTAGCTATTCTTGATGGTGAAGTTGTTCTTTTTAAGTTCCAGCAGATATAACGAGTGGCAGGAGGAAATTATAGTGGAGTAGTGTAGAATAGCTATAAAAAGCTGGAAGCCTTTAGCCATTACAACAGAAGTGCACTTGTATTGCACTAAAAAAAAAAGTGAATAATTTGATTTCTTATTGCACCTTTCATCCAAGGATCTCAAAGCACTTTACAAACATTATTTTTAAAAGCCTCACAACACCCCTGTGAGGTAGGTATTTTAACCCCATTTTACAGATGGGAAATTGAGACATATAGAAGTTGAGTGACTCTTTCCATGTCATACCAGGAGTCATGGGAGAATAAGGATTATAGCCTCTACATCCTTGACTGTTTCCTCCTTTTGTTCCTGTCACATCCAAATTTAAGCAATTTTTTGTCAGAAGAAATGTCTTGCTGGTTTTAGTGTAGGGAGTCATGCAAAACAGCACCTTTCTTTTGAAAAGGAAAATACACAGCATTTAGACTGAGAGATTCTGCAGAGAGAGGCAATGATACTTCAGAAATAGCAGCTGCATTCCTACCAAAGGACGGACTTCAGAAACAAGACTTTCCAGATCAGTGGTCCATGTATCAAATTACTCACTTTCTTCCAAGTATGGGAAAACATGATGGTTCAGAAGCTGAACCTACATGTGGTCACACAGGCCTGCTGCTCAGATGGATGGTTTCATTATCCAAGCAGCATTTCCTGTTTCAAAACACTTCACTGCTCTTGCCACTGCTACTTATCAATTCCTAAATGCTCAGCACATGATACTATTGCATCACCATTCTTCTCCTTTTAAGCTGTAATGTGAAGTACATGCACACATCTCCACATTACAGTCTCTGATACTGGCCTATGAGAAATATTTAGCAAGACAATGTTGGCACAAACAAATCCAAATCTTAGAAAGTTACAGCATAATATGGGGAGGGGGATTGTTTGCACATTGCCTTCTTGGGGAAAACCTTGTGAGTAAGGAAACTGAAGAGGTGGAAAACTCACTGAGCTCTCAACTTCTTCACTCCTCGTGGAAGAAACAGAGGACGTGTAATTCTCCAAGGACCTAGGCAAGGTCTCCTGAAAGTCTAAACACTCCTACTGACATGGGATTTGGATTAGAGACCAAGCATTTGAATATGCCTATTTCAGGGCTGCACTGAACTCTGAAGTTGACCATGTGCAGGAAGAATCCTTTCTTCATCTCTGCAAAATTTCCTGAAGTTCTTTTACACTGGAAGTGCTATAGGTAAAGACCCAAGCAATTTGGTTTTTATAACAATTGGTTTCCTTAGGGACCTTATATACTTAATGAAAGTCAAAAGAAAAAGACAACTGTTCACATAGTTAATTGATTCTCTCTAGCTATTCCATTATATTCCTTTTTTTTTTTTTCCACTTCTGCCTCTCAGCCTGCTACAACTACTTAAAATAGTTATAATGCTGGGACTTACTGTTTAGACTCTCCTACAATTATAGTATTCAACTAATAACCAATGCTCAAACTAAAATAAATGGAGAGTAGAAGTCATTAAGCATGACAAGAAAGTTCTGAGCTGAATAACACAGCACATCACAGTAGGAGTCAGCATCATAAATTAATAGTGAGGGCTACAGTGCAGCAAGCCCATACAGACTTTTAAATATGGACAATTTGCCACCTTAAGTATCTTTTAATTCCTTTTTTTTTTCTGTTAGGTTTTGATCTTTTCATTTTCTGTAGATTCCACGTTTTGCTCACTGAAAAATTAAGTACTACTTTTTTTTTCTTGTTTTTTTTTTTTTTTTTTTTTTTTTTTTTTTTTTTTTTTTTTTTTTTTTTTTTTTTTTTTTTTTTTTTTTTTTTTTNTGTTTTTTTTTTTTTTTTTTTTAATTTTTATTTTTTGGTTGCTTTGGTTTGGTTTGGTTTGGTTTGGTTTTTTATTTTTCCCTAAGGACCAAAAGGGATCCTCACAGATCTTTCCTGTTGTGCAGTGATTACTAATACGTAAAGACTAACTCATAAAGATCCTCCTTTTTTGTTCATCTTCTTGCCATTTAAATACATTTTTTAAAGAATATTAATAAATTATTTTGGTATAAAAGCATTTTGAAGATTTAGTTTTCTGTACAAATCAGTGTATTCATGTCTAAAGGCAGAGGTGTTTTACATAACCAATGCCCTGAAATAATCTTTTAATTTTTTTTTTGCTTATATCACTCATATGACCTATTACTATGCCACTGTTTATGTCACACCTGCATGAATAGCATCCTGATCTACAAATGTTCACGTAAAGTATTGGTAGAATATGGATGTTCTTACTTGGGTTATTTCTATTTATAGAAAGACACAGAGCATCAGGTAATACAGAGCAACATACTTTTAAGATTTATGTCATTTGTTATTCAGTCGTGTTTTCCCATTCCAAATCCCTATGAGCTACTTGTATCAGTACAGTTTTGGAAAAGAATGTGAGGATATCTGACAGCTCCTCTGACAAGATCATGACTGAGGTAATTTTGCTTCAAGTGCCAGACTGCAAGAGCTTCTTAAAGGTTATCTAGGTTCTGATTCAAGCCAATATGTTTAAGATTTTGTCATTTCACCACAAGATACTGTTTGCCTTTCTATGATCTTAAAGAGATTGTCACATGCCATTGACAGTGCACTAGTGCCATGGAATCATGCAGTAGTTGAGGCTAGAAGGGACCTCAGGATGCTATGTGGTCCAACACCTACTCAAAAAAAGTGCCAGCTTAGAGCAATTATCAGGGTCCTGTTCTGTCAGTTCCACTTTAAAGGTCTTCCAGGATAGAGGTACCACAGCATCTCTGGGAAATCTATTCCAGTGTTTGACCACCCTCATGGTAAGAAATTAATTCTTATTTCTAAATGGATTTTTTTTTGTTACAACTTGTGTCTTGTCTCTTATTCTTATGCTACACACACCTCCATTCCGCTCTCCATATAAGTCACTGAAGACAAGCCTAAGGTCTCCCCTTAGCTTTTTCTTCCTCAAGTGAACAAACTGGGCTTTTTTTAGGGTTTCTGCACATCATGTGGTCCAGTTCTTTAACCATCCCGGTTGTTCATCACTGGATTCCAATATTTCAAGACTTTCTTGTGCTGATGAGCCCAAAACCGTACCTATTGCTCCATATACAAAAGTGTAAGTGCTGCATAAAATGGAATAATCATTTCTTTTCCTTTTGATTTCTGTTTCTCAAATCTTTTCATCCTGACAGCTAAACATTATTTCTAAAAGTCAAAAGGCAATGAATTTTCTGGGAATTCTTTTTTTCCTCCACCACAGAGACAGCAGAAAATACTTTTTGGTTACCTTTAAGTAGGAAAGGTCCCTGGTTGGTATGAAACCTGCTTGTTTGGTTTGCAGTATCTGCAGTATTTGGTATGAAGGCATATGTTTAGGTTCAAGAAGGAACTTGCTGAGATTATCTGTGAACAGAAGTGGATATGCTGGGTTTGCAAGGGCAGTACAATTTAGCCAGTCACTCCCACCTTGTCCACACTCCTTTGTGAATCAGGTTCAGGCAGCCCTTAATTGTTTTCACTTGACTTCTATCCAGGCAGATAATGAGACGTCTTTAGCTGATGACTGGTATTCACTTCATCCTACTTTTCTCCCCAGGAAGTCTATATGAGGGAGGCAAGATATTCTGTCTCATAGCCTTATAATGATTCAGTGGAGTTTGGCAGTTTCTTGCTTTCTCTCAGGTTTCCACAGCTCAGCAGGGCAGCAGGCAATGAGAAAGCCAAAGTTATTCTCCAGATACTGGGATACAGCAGGAAGACAGCAGGGGAGCAGAAGACCAGCTGCACCGATGGCAGAACACCCACTCAGAGAGCTCTTGGTAGGAGCTTCTCATGGGGCTATTCCTAAGACTGCTCCAGAGACAGTGACCTGTGCCTACATCCCTCTCCATATTCACTGCTTTACAAAGGATGCAGCCTGAAGAACACATTTTCAGTTTATAAAGCAGTATTTTCTTTCTCACACACAAGTCTCTGAGAAGACAGGTTGGAATCTTTAGTATAGGGATACCTCATCTCTTTTTACTGGTTTTGTTTTAGTTCAGATCTCTGACTCAGAGTCAGATGTCCATACTGAACATCTCCATATGAACTGTACATCTAGATTCCACTTACATGCAATGGACAAAAATATGCATCCTGGGATTTGATTTTTCATCCTCACCTAGGTATCTATAGTAGATTGGCTGAATTATCCCCTACAAGTGACTATTTCTCTTGACTGGTTATCAATTAAACTGATGGGGTGAATCCTATTCCTATTGCTTTTACTCAAAAGTTTCAAGTTGATCCTTGCTGAATTTCAATGGTATCTTTAGTATTACACAGTAGGAACTGTGGGGAGGAAGGAATGAGGAGCTACCCAAAAGGAGTAGCTTTAGGTTGTGGATAGACGAAGATATATCAGGAAAGCCTGGTGTGGATGGGATAGTATGGATGCTTTGGATGGGATATACGCTTATGACTGCATGATTTATATGGAGAGAATTATATCTTATCAGATGTGTTCGGTCCCCATTATAAGTTTAATTACTTTTTAATAGTTGTGTTTGATTATCAAAGAAAGCCTGTTTGTGCTTTGATAACAAACTGACCTGACTGGCAGAAGGGACAGAGGCACATATCACTACCATTCTAGAGGATGAGAGAACTGCTAAATATGGTATCATTAAAATTTCTTCTTCCTGTCTCTCTTTCTATCCCCTCAATAAATTCAGTGTCAAGGAATCTGGAAAGACAAAGACATCTATGTGCACGAGTGCCAGACTTTGCTTCATCTGAAATGTAAAGCTTTTAGTTAGGGTGTTTGTTCCTTTATTTTTATCCCTTCATCTAGTTTTTTAATCTACATTTGTCTTATTCGTTATGTTTTCATGACAGGGACGGCTAAGTAATAATCCATAGTATAAGAAAGTAAATACAAAGAATTCTTTACCTCTTTGGTTATACCCATCTATTATTAATATTCTGTTCTGTCCCTATGTTAATTAGGGACAGAACAAAAAAGGAAGAAGTGGAATGTGATTATTCATGCTGCTATACTCTTAGGAGACCCTGGCATGATTTTGATTTGAGTGACTTAGCAGCTCTCCAGCAGTGCCCAGATTCAGTGAAGAGGTGCTGGTTAGGGTCCATTCCTAAGGAGTTTGAATGTGGTGAACCTATTTCGAAAGGTAAAAGATTAGCTGTATATGCACCCAAATCACGCAACAGTTGAACTCAGCATTAAATGAGTGGACTATGGTCTGTTTTATTCACCCACATAGATGTGGTCATTGATTAATGTGACTGAAGAGACAGAGGCAGGAAAATCCGTAAGCTGGGATCAATGGAAAACACACTTCAGAAGGAACGAGTAAGGCCAGTGTGAACCATTTACTACGGTTCACACCATGTGTATTGGGTTTGCATGGCAAGGTTTTGGTAGTAGGGAGGGCTACAGGGGTGGCTTCTGTGAGAAGCTGCTTGCAACCTTCCCTGTGTTCAGCAGAGCCAATGCCAGCCAGCTCCACAGTGGATCCACTGCTGGCAAAGGCCGAGCCCATCAATGATGGTAGGAACATCTCTGTGGAGGTGTTTTTAAGAAGGCAAAAGAAAAGTTATTGGGCAGAAGTAATTGCAGACAGAGAAGAGTGGAGTGAGAATATGTGAGAGGAACAGCTCTGCAGACACCAAGGTCAGTGAAGAAAGAGGGACAGGAGGTGCTCCAGGCACTGGAGCCGAGGTTCCTCTGCAGGCCGTGGTGCAGCCCATGGTGAGGCAGCTGTGCCCCTGCAGCCCATGGAGGTCCATGGTGGAGCAGAGATCCACCTGCAGCCCATGCAGAACCCCACATCTGAGCAAACTGATGCTTGAAGGAGGCTGTGACCCTGTGGGAATGCTGCACTGGAACAGGCTCCTGGCAGGATCTATGGCCCTGTGGAGAGCAGAGTCCATGCTGGAGCAAGTTTGCTGGCAGGACTTGTGACCCCATGGAGGACCTACACAGGAGGAGTCTGCTCCTGAAGGGCTGCACCCTGTAGAAAGGGACCCATGCCAGAGCAGTGTGAAGAACTGAAGCCCATGGGAAAGACTCACACTGAAGTTCATGGAGGACTGTCTCCCATGGGAGGGACCCCACGCTGGAGCAGGGAAGGGACTCCTTTCCCTGAGGAGGAAGCAGAAGTAGAAACAACCTGTGATGAACTGCCTATAATCCTCATTCCTTGTCTCCCTGCATGCCTGCAGAGAGGAGGTAGAGCCTTGAAAAGAGGCTTTATTTTGCTTCTCATTATCCTACTCTGATTTTCATTGGTAAATTCAATTAATTTCCTGAAGTTGACTCNTACACAGGAGGAGTCTGCTCCTGAAGGGCTGCACCCTGTAGAAAGGGACCCATGCCAGAGCAGTGTGAAGAACTGAAGCCCATGGGAAAGACTCACACTGAAGTTCATGGAGGACTGTCTCCCATGGGAGGGACCCCACGCTGGAGCAGGGAAGGGACTCCTTTCCCTGAGGAGGAAGCAGAAGTAGAAACAACCTGTGATGAACTGCCTATAATCCTCATTCCTTGTCTCCCTGCATGCCTGCAGAGAGGAGGTAGAGCCTTGAAAAGAGGCTTTATTTTGCTTCTCATTATCCTACTCTGATTTTCATTGGTAAATTCAATTAATTTCCTGAAGTTGACTCTGTTTTGCCTGTGATGGCAGCTGGTGAGCTATCTCTCCCTGACTTCATCTCAGCTCAGGAGGGGAACGATAAGAGTGGCTTTGGTGGGCAGCTGGGATCTAGCCAGGGTCAATCCAGCACATCATGCTACTCCAGTCAGCCAAGTACACATATACAGCGGACCTCAAAAAAGAGAAAATGGTGACTCAATGGTGTAGCTAGCTCTTAGCTAGCTACAGAGTCTTTAGTACCTTCTGTTTATTTGCCATCTATGTGTACAGATGGCCTATGTGACTGGAAGTGTGTAAGAATGAGAGTAGAGTACCAGACACCCGTCAAACGCAGGAAATGTACCATATAGTACCAGATATAGACTACCTTTTTATGTCACTATGGCATTTGCAAAGATACTTCCAGTGAGGCTTTTCCAAGCACCTGTCCACTTAAACAGTGCTCCCATTTTAGAAATTGAGGGATTTCACACTGCTGTTCAGAACTGCACTGGAATATCAGTCCTAATAATGAAAGCTTGTATCTCTTCAAAGGAGAGCATTTGCTGGACAAATGTAACAACTTACATACTTACCTACATTTCCATACATTTCCAACTAAATATGTACCTACTAGCTATGACAGCAGTGGCTTTGTTGCCAGCCTCACAGTGCCTAAACTGAGTAGAGCAGCAAAGCCTCAGTGCATGGCATCTGTGCTGAAAATAACTATCCTCGCAGGAACAACAAGCAACAAAGAAAATCAATCAAATAACCACAACAGACAGTTTTCCAAAATACACACACGTAGATACAGAGACAATCTTAGACCATACAAAACTAAAACCTGAGTCTGAGTCTGGTCTCTGGATGCTCCAGTCTAGAAGTTATTTTGCTGGAGTTTACTGGTGAAAGTAATGTACATGAGATGAAGTCAATACCTTTACTTCTGCCTGAAATTATTTCTGTTTTTATTTTTTTCACTTTAACATATTGCTCCCTTTCAATTGCCTTTTGTGCGATTATTTTTAGGTTCTAGTCTCATTAACTTAATTTTCTGTGCACTAAAGTATCTGAGCTATTTAGGAGCCAATGGAATTAACCTATCCAACATGAACTTTTCCCCTCTGTTCCTTTGAATCTGGTGCTGTATTATATTTTGTGACTTAAAATGAATTTATTAAATGAAACTGCATCAAATCCATTCCTAAAACTCAGATAAACTGTGTGCATAATTTCTACACTGCCTATCTTCTCAATGATGTGCAATTTGCAAGCAAAACACATACTTGCCAGAGGACAGTTATTCTTTCTTTAATAAATACATTGCTATTAATTTTAGTTAAGCATTTTTTAAACAGTAATTTTGGCTCATTGCTGTTTATATCTTATCCAGACATCAGGTGTAGTTTAAAAATCCTTGTTTTCAATATTATAAAAAGTCTCAGAGAGTCTACACATATTGGATGGGGTTCTAAAAGTGCTCTGCATGTGTCTAATTCTGATTCTACTAATGACAATGATAAAGAATTCTATCATTAACATAAAAAGACGCAGTAAGTTACTTCGCATCATGAACTATAGGAAAATGCTCACATATAACTAGGGAGGACAAAATATAACAAAAAACTGTCCTGCATCACCCGTGGGTGTGGGTATTTTGTCTACCCCTGATCTTCCATCTTAAAGCCTTTTAACTTTTAATTTAAAGATTCCACATAATGCAGATTCTTTACTGCCACTTTCACATCTGTCATTTCCTGCTGTCCATGAAGGAATCCTAACAGCATATTTCACTTGCTCTCTGCAGTACTTCCATGCTGACCTCCTAAGTGTTTCTTTATGTCTTTCTGCATTTTTCTTTCCTGCATAAGCCCTGTCATCCCTTTTACATTTGGAACTTATTGTTTCCATTTCTGTGTCCGAAGACCCTCTGGCCACTGAACTGAATTTGTCCTTAAACTCACACCAGATCTTTAATTGGGATTTCAACAAGAATCACTTAAAAAAAAGTCACATGAATAGCAGCAGTAATTTCTAAAACACCTTTAGATTTAGACTTCTCATGTGGCATGTTGTATAGAAAGGAACTGTCGTATTTCTATTCTTCTTGGTGATACAACTACATCTATACCCATCAGTGCCTTAAACCTGAGAGAAACCTTAACACTGATCTGTTCAAAACTCTGCTTTGGTGTGTACTGAAACAGCTCCAGCCTTACAAAGCTCTCCACCTATCTGCTATTTAAGCACCAAAAGATTCTAGACACTGGGTCTTTTCATACATAAATTCCCAGAGAAACCTAATCCATTAGGTATGCTCTAATGCACACCTGGAAGAAAAAGGCTTCCCCTGAAGTGTTGCTTTGACTGGCTTGCTTAATTTGTAGCCAGGGAGGATCGGCCTGTTTCCTTCTTCATTTCCCCTGCTCATCCCCACCTGCCCATTGCCCAGGTAAAACACACCGTTTAGTGGGTGACTCACTAAAGAACCAGAAGACTAAGAGTATAAGCTCTCATGGTTTATGTGGATTCCATACCATATTTCCCAAAAACATTTGCTAGTCACCACAATAAAAGCTGGATTCAAGTTCCATTAGGAAGCAGAAAACACAAGATTATAGTAAGAGCCATCCTTTTTTTTTTTCATGCTATTTGGTCATGCAAAAAAATTAATGTCTTTATTGTAGATATTATACAAGGACTGCCTTGAAGAGAGAAATATAGTGTCTATTCCCTGTGCCCAGGACTGATTTTTGTAGCCTAATAAGAAGTCAAGCCATAAGATGGTTACAGTGTCCTTGGAGCAAAGACAGAACTCAGCACGGCCCGCTTTCTCAGGAGAATGACCCCCTTTGGTGTGTGGCAGCTCTTGACTGTTTTTTCTAGGATGTGATAGAGCTCCATCAGAATGTGTAAGAGCGTTCCCTATGCAAAGGAGCCACTGGTCTACTCTCCAACCATCTGTGTTAGGAAAGAAGGACATGTGGCATTGAACCCTGGCATCACTCGTCACACTTAACTCAGGCACTCGCATTACAGATAGGGGCCGAATTTTCATTCCATTCTATTGTGAAACATTTATCTCACTCCACAAATGTAACAAGATCTTTAGCTCCTAAGACAGGATTCCAGTTTCTATTCATCTAAAAGTTGTCCTTTTTGGCTGTATTTTCAGGGAAGGGCATTCACAGACTGTGCTCACTAAATAATAAACAAACACTACTATAAACTTTAGTATACTTTCTGTAAGTCCAACTCCAGCCCTATTCCTAACAGTCATTCCTAATAATGATCGATTATTCTCTATTTCCACTCTTACATTTTAAAATACACTTTTCTCTTAACGATCTGAGGGTAAAGTTTTATTCAAAACATTGCAATAAAAGAAGAAACACTTTTTAACTTTCCACTAGATGCCAGCCTTTGAAGTTGAACAATGTTTCAATTACTGCAGATGACAGAATGACTCTATTCTGTAAAAACTTCTGCCCAGTTCTTTATAGGGTGTCCAAGAAACTGTTTAGCAGAGGTATCTTGTTTAAACAGAACTTCTGTATAAGTGGAGGCAGTTGGTCAAACAATAGATTTGATACAATAGAAATCAGAAGAAAAGCAGTTGCACAGCTTGCCCTAAAGTATACACGACAAGTAAGGAATCTCACCAATATGCTTTGTAATGACAGAACCCTAGTCTGACATGGGCCTGGGCAGCTTTGCAAACCTGTGTTAGGTGAGTGGAAGTGCTCATGACACACAGACCTTGCCCTTGTTCTGTCAGTAATCCATGTCTGTGGAACACAAGGAAGAAAATGCCTGCTTGATTTGTCTGTTTTTGTAATTGTAAGCTCAGCTCTCCGGTTGCATTCCTTTAGTGTCACAGCAATACTAGTACCCACCCTTCCTGTAGAATAGTATAGCCTGCAAAATTAAGCTTTTGGGATGACAGAACTATCAGATGATGAGTTCACCTAATAACCCCCCACTAAGTCTTGAGCTGTCAGTCCTGTTAACTTTCTCTGACAGAGCCACCACAATTTTTTACTAAAGCAATAATATTTATGGCACATTTACTGTCACAGTTTCCATGTGGTGGTATGGATACTTGACATGCTTAATGTTAGTGACTATTTTCAGTACTTTTACTTTCTCCATGAAGCCTTAATGTACCACATAATTCTGAGGATTTCAACAACAGTGACCCAACCCAGCCTCCTTTATGTGGTTTCTTTCCTATCATTAGTTTTCTTTGTATTCTGCTAAATGACTTGCTGTCCAGCTCACTAATTGTAGCTCCCAGAGTCTACTCTCAAGAAAAAAAATCTGAAGAATACGTTAATTTACAGAAGGGCAAATGTTTCTTATGGTAAAAAAGGACTATGTCATATGTCATGTAAGTGACAAAAGAACAAACCTCAATTGTTTTGAGACTTGTAAAATAAGGAAGAAATGCTTCCATAATACAAAAATATTCAAGATTACATATATATGTTCATTACACATCAGTGCTTTTGTTTCAAAAGAATTCTTTGTTAGGTTTATATATTTCAATTAAACAAAATTTCTGTGACTTGAGGCATTTGCTAGGACTGCAAATTTGATTTGTGAGAATGGACATGGATCAGAAGAAATTATAAATCCAGTCTGCAATTTTATTTCATTTTATTATCTCCTGGAAGAGCTCTAATAGGGCAAATTAACTCCCACAGTTACCAAATAAAGTTCTCTGCTTTTCAGGATGAAAAGTTACCATTTGTGCTCACTCTTTTAGGACAAACACTGTGAGCCCAGTGGGAATTGTGAACTAATAGGGTCATCAAAATTGCTCTTAGAGTTGCACTCTAAACACAAGAGGAAAAACAGTCCTGACCAAGCAAAAGTTATTTTCAAGAATCATTACATCTGTAGTGTCAAGAAGGATTCACACAGAGTCTGTGGTCACTGTGTAAGGTGCAGTACAGTGTGGGCAATGGACCCTTTGAAGTAGCACTGTGAAAGACAAAGGAATTCAAAGAGAGATCATGAAGAGTTCAGTTCTCTACAACCCCTGAATATGTTTCTAAAAGTGACATATTCCAGATGTGAGACCTTCTACAACAATGTCAGGTCATTTACAAATATGGATGCAAAGAGCTGCTGTATAATTGAGTTAAGTATTGGTTCTTTAAAGCACTACATCATATAAGCAACTGGCTTCTTGGTACAGTTGTGCCAGAACCAGGTCACTGGCAATGAACAGGTTACAGAGAGTCTAAGTGAGGATAGAGCTACAGCTCTAAGACTACAGCACTTTAATTTCTTCTCCAATCCATCTTATTCTAGAAAGAATTAATTTTACTGTAAGATCTTGTCAGACAATAAATGAAATAGGAAAAATCAAGGATCCACTCAGCATTTTTCTGCAGACAGAAGGATGCAGTGGAAATGCAGAAAAGGCAGCCTCTTCTTGAGGACTGCAATCTGTGAGAATCCAAAGCAGCACTGCTGAGGCATGGTTCCTTTCCAGACCTACTGCTCTGTCAAGATTAGAGAAAGCTTTGGTCACAGATAAGCCCTGAAACAATCTGACAGTACAATGGGCCCAACATCTCATCATCAGCTAACACTGAAAGAAAGGATGAATGTATGAAAAATACAAACAAGCAGCCCCATGCCATGTAAAACAGTTTCAGAACAAAACAGCTCTGAAATCAGATGTGATGCTGAATGTGTTCCTTGATGCTCTTACTAAGGCCTTCAGTTCAGACCCTGAACTCTTTAAGTATCCCAACGTCGTCTACAGAATTTGTGCTTACATCAACCAAAGTTGTGTATGACAGAGATCTATAATCTGTCTCATCAAAGGTGAATAGTTTCTTTACACTGCAGAAAGCTATAATAGAATCATTTGCACTTGAAGGATCAGGTATTTCACATCATCATTTAAGGCCTTTTATTTGTCGGAAGAGAGTAAAATATGTAAACCTCTACATGAGAATGATACTTAAGTACATTCCTAACTTTAAATGTGGAAGTTAAGATGAAAAGGGCTATATAAGTTTCAAGACACAGCCCAGAAGGTTTACTGAGCTTCTGAATTAAACATTCAAATAGAAGGAAGTCGTCTAAAACAGTTCTTCAAAGGGAGAAAAAGGGATGACGTGCAACACACCACCTCACATAAATGGAACTCTACTGACATAAAGCTATTCTTGATTTGTCTTGATGCAAACAAGCTCAGTATCAGACCCAATCTCACTTCAGAGAATTAAAAAATAATGTTTAAATAATGCTGTTTAATGAGTTTAAATTGGATTGTCTATGTATAGTAAAGACCTTGAGCATGGAACACAGCAAAAACAAAAATTTACTAAACTAACACTTGAGTCATATTTAAGCAATCAACAAACCAACCAACCAACCCACCAACCAGCCAACCAACCAACCAGCCAACCACAAACACATAACAACAGTAATAAAAAGATCTGAACTTTTTCCACAAGAACTAGAAATATCCAGGGGGGTATTCACCAGCTAGCTGTTTCCCCACCCTACTCCAGCAACCTTGAGGTTTCCAGGTCTGAACTACTAGCTCCAAATTTTTTAATTGCATTATTTACAACAAAAATTTTTAGTGAAAATACTGAGTCTGAATCTCTTAATATGAAACATAAACAGCTAAACAGCAGGACATGTTTTAATCCATGCTTGCTTTTTCAGTGGAAAAAGAAGGTATTAGAGATTCACAGAATATTCTGAGTTGGAAGGGAACCCCAAGGATCATCGAGTACAACTCTTAAGGAAATGGCCCATAAAGGGATCAAACACACAACTGTGGTATTATTAGCATCATGTTCTAATCAATTGAGCTGATCTCGGTATCAATAAAAGTTCTTATGCTGAGGCTTGACTTAACAAGTTCCAGGCTTGAGCACTTGGTAACTGGACTAAAAAGGCAACTTAAATTTTTCATCCAGAGGAAAAGAATGCAATGGCCAGGATAAATGTCTTCCAGCAACAACTCTAAGTTTTTTCTTTTCTTCAGGTTGTTATTATCAGGGTGTGAGACACTCTAAGCACAGGATATCTTCTTTTATCAACACCCAGTACAGTACAGCAGTAAAATTCATTAGCAAAGAGTTTAGATCTGTTTTGCATTATGAAAATATCAGGTATTTGTTTAGTCTTCTTTGGCCCTGAAAAAGACACTTTTTCCCATATACATTGTCCTAAGCAGTGAAATTATGCTTTCTGGCCTCTTAATTTAAAGCTATAATTTACTTCTATAAGGTGTTTTGTTTGTGAGGTACAGGTGAGTGCAGCTCTCTGCTCTGATTAAGACTGAACACCTACTGTGTTCACCAAAGAGATGACCATTTTCCTGCTAACAGTTTAAATAAATGAATATGGTTAGTGGTCAGCAGGCTGACAGATGACCTTGCTAATACAGATAGGTTGTCGTCATTTCATCAAGATGTTTACTTTATCAGGAGTGTTTTCAGCAGCATGCACAGCTGGAAAGCTGTGTGCCACGATGCTTTCCTCAGCACATGGGCTTCTTTCATCTTTTAGATAGGTGTTTGTGTCTTCTTGCTTAGAGGACACAAGTGCTTCAGATGCAATCTGATAAGAGGATCAGGAAGATGGTGGAGAGCACTAACAATCTTAATGGAGTTGATAGGTGGATTTCACATTTTGAGGGTCTGCCTGTGTTGAGTTCATGTAAATGAAAGAAAAAACACAAATATATTATGAGATTTTTAAAAACAATCCTATAATTTAAACAAATACTGTTGGATTCAATGATCTTAGAGGTCTTTTCCAACCTAAATAATTCTATGATTCTATGAAATATGAAAACTGGTAGAATGTCTATCTCTATGTCCATGTGCTAGTTTTTCTTATTAGAAAAACCTGTACTGTGCCTCCTTTGAATACACATTGCTATCTGTGGTTTACAGCTATTTTTGAAGTGTATTTCACTTGAAAAATTAGGTGCAATACCACATATTAGTATACTGGTTATGCCAACTACCTTGAGTTCAATAGAAAATGTAAGGGAGCATCTAAAAGACTCTTAATTCACCCATTAAGAAACTACAATAGTTTTTTATAGCATCATCCATGAAATGGATTTGAATGATATATTACATTTCCTTAGGTCTAGGATCAACCTAACTCCTCCTGTTCCTGATTAGAAAATAGCCAGAGTACAAGCATTTTGTAATGTCTTCATGTGATATGGACTAAATGGTTCCTTGGAACATCTGTTCTGGGAGTTCCTCCAAGGGAACTTTTAAAATAGAAAATCTAATCTTTTAAAATAGAAAAGCATTGTCAGTCTTTAGGATTCAACTACCTGAAGCAAGCTCATCTCAGAAGCAGGTATTTCGGTTTGCTTTGCAAATTGAATGCATGCTTCAGCTTTTAATCCAAAGGTTCTTTGCCATCACAGAGAACAGATGCTCCAAAACTAGCCTTTACTCTCACTCCTTCCCATTGGTATTTCAATTTACAGGATAGGTTATCTTAACACAGGTCATCTCTATCCATCCTTTTTTTCCTGGGATAGAAGGGAAATCAGAAAGATTCATCTTTCCTTTAGCGGTTATGTTAAACATAAGGGCTTCTCAAGTCTCTTCATAGATAGATGGATAAATACCTGCTCTTCAAAGAGATTCAGATTTAATGGAAATTTAAAGAGGATATGCTAGCCATTGATGGAGAGTTTAAAACATGAATTTTGGTTCAAAGGACAGTGTACAGAAGTACAAGCACAGAATTTAGGACTCACCTAAAAAAGTTTGGTTGCTTTTTTTTCCTTTTAGTTTTAAATGGATAATTTGAGATTTATGAGACTGTTAGGATATATCTGTGTTCCCCAAGTCCTTTAATTTACCAATGTCAAGGCTACAAAGATGTGATTTTCAAAAAGGTTGTGATGGTTTCAGTGAATGCCAAAGTATTTCCAATAAGAACTGTCTACCTTCATTACCTGTGTATTATCTATATCTGATGAGAACCCCATCCAAAATTCCCACTCCTTTAAACAAAAATGGAATGGGCAATGACACACCAGGGACATACTTGAGTTTCCCAGGATTTACACTTTTCTACTAGAAAACTGAATTTGACCTAAGAAACAGTAAAATACCATACGCTTACCCTCCCACCCTCTCCCTTCCCCTCTCTCCATTTCTGCCTCTATAGTCCTATCCTATACTTGCTGATGGAATTCTTCTGTCACCAATACTTGTGATTTTAACTGTTTTGTTCACCTAGACTATAGCTACTTCTGGAAATTTTCTGAACTGCTATCATCTACAGCACTAGCGACAGAAACTTTTATGAGAACTGTGCAGGCAACCTGGTGAACAGTAGATAATTCTGCATTTTGTTCCTAGGGATAGGAATACTAAGGCACATTAAGACTTCCTGCTAAGGTGACTTATAAGGTGGTTTGCTACTATATTGTAGTGAGCCTTGTAGTGAGCAGCAAGTGATTGAGACAACTAAATTCATACCTGACAGATCTATTTTTCATATAGTCAAAAGATAAAGGCAAGAGTCACATTCAGACCACGTAGTTTAAGAACACCTAATTTTACACCTTTTTTTTCTGGAAAATCAGCAGTCCAAATTCCACCAATGCAGGTTATGCTACAAGCAGGATAAAGTGAAACATCAGTATCCCTATTGGAAACAACAGGAAATAAACGATTTTTTAAAAATATGATTTACTGATTAGTTTCCAGACCTCACCAAAACCAAACTGTTATCACTCTCTAATCTTTGGCATAGACATAAGGAACTCCATACTACCTTCCTCATTAATTGCTAGAAATTCTTCCTCATAAATCATCTCTGCTCTAACTGGTACTGTTGCATGCTGATTACTATGTTGATACTCAAAAGGATAATTAAATACTTTTCATATAAAATTCTATTATCACTTTTCTGTTTTCATGAGGAATTTTTCTTAATGACTAGCCTTTTAGATAGAACATATATTTATTTATTAATGTACATTTGTTTTGTTACTGGAATAGCATATGTTCCTCAGAAAAACTTGACCTATATAAATTTTAATTTCAAGTAATACACAGAGCAGCTAATAGAGGTACCTTTGTACATTTTTTGCAGTTCTTAACCACAGCCTACTATATATGGAAGGAAAGCAGTCAAAAAACAATGTCAGCCTCTTCACATTGATTAGGACCACTAACTGCATTTGTAACTGTGTTGGAATAAGTAAACCACTGTGTTTCATTATCACAGAAAAATAAACTGAGTATCAAGCCTGCTGGCTTGCCAGAAGCAATTTTCTTGAGCTCTTGAGTTTTGCTTTAGCTTTTTTTTTTCACTTTTATCATTTTTGATAGTGTAGATTCAAAGTTTTAAATGTCAGCTGAAATCACAGCAGCAGTTGCACCATAATCTAAGCACCAACAAACTCAGTCACCACTATTTGTTAAAGAAACTGCTGGACATCCCACACTTGCTCATCAAGAGAGCAACAGCAGCTGCACATCAGCCTGATCTAACACAGCTTCTCTTCCAGGTTCTGAAACAGCAGAGTTCCCTGCAAAAGGAAATTACTTCCCTGTTGCATCAAACTCATGCAACTTTTAAGACTGACCATTTATTCTCTACCAGTTTTGTGGTAAATTCAGGCAACTGAGGAAATGCTACAGATGCAGTATCTGAGAAAACTCTGATAGCCACCCAGCTGGCCACCATCTCGCCCAAATGGAAAGAATACTTCCAAAGTCTTTCTTTAAGATTTAAGATCTGACCTTACAGAATGCTGAAACAAAAGTCATACAACTTTCATACCTGGTTCCTAAGAGGAATCCAACTGAGGAGTGCTGAAAGCTTTTCTTATATTTTTATTGGTTAGAAAGGTGAATCTACCCAACCAAATACGTGTTCCCTGGAAATGGGAACAAAATACTTTTTAGATAGCTCATTAATTTTTGCACGATTCCTTCATTTCACCCCAGTGCATTATGATGTCTGTCATCAGCATATGGAGTAAATGGACAGTGATTACGTATTTTGAAAGTATTATATAAAGTCCGATATCTCAAAAAAAGAGAAAGTTGAATAGGCTAATCACATTGCTACTGCATTAATTTGGTTACTACCAGTAACCTGTATGTCTAAACAGCATTTATGCCACGGCATGGTAACAAAAATATAAAAATTTTAGAAAGACGTTATCTATGTAAACCTGTCACTCACTATATTTTAATAGAATCAACCAAAGCACACAGAATTCAAGCCTAAAAGAACCAAAGTATGTTATAATAGTTAATTCTGAATAGTTTCTTGGGCTAGGGCAAAGTATAGGGCAAAATTTTCGAAGGGAAGAGGTCCATTTTTGCTCACAAAAATTATCTGCAAACTTGTGACAGAATTTATGTGGGCAATTGTTGACATTCTATAAACAAATCCAGAAATACACTTGCAAATGATCAGTACAGGCACCCAGCTGTAGCTGATGCTTTGCTTGTACCTTTGTGAATATTCTTCTGGTAACTGCATGCATTAATCCAGTACTAGGATTACATTTTATGCAAGCATTTTTAGCACAAACACACCTCCACCCTCCTTGTTTGAAATGTGAGTGCTGGTGTATTAAAAAATATTTGGAAGACAGACTTATTAAAATAAATGTTAAGAGAACACAGTGGGGTATATTTTCAGTGTGGAGCAGAGAGATTTAACTGCATGACTTCCATTAGCTTTAATGAGAACTGAATAGCTAAATCCTCACACACCACACTAGAAGATTAACCCAGAAAACACACATTGTTTACTTTTTACTAATACTCTGATTATTACCACGTTCTTCCTCCTCCTCCTCTTCTTCCTCCTCTTCTTCTTCCTCCTCCTCTTCATCCTCCACATCTTCACCTTCCTCTTCATCCTCCTCTTCTTCCTCCTCAATCTCCTCTTCTTCTTCTCGATCTATCTCCTCATCATCCTCCTCCTCATCACCTTGCTCCTCATTATCATCAGAATATTCCTCCTCTTCTTCATCCTCTTCCTCTTCTTCCTCTTCCTTTTCATCCATTTCCTCTGTTCCATCAGTCTCATAGCATTCATCTACTGAAGAGTTGTCTGCTTTAACCACAAAGGGTTTTCTTTTGGGAGCTGGTTCTTGGGGTTGCTTATCTTGCGTTTTTCTTTTTTTTGCCAATGGACAGCCATAAACACTGTTCAAAAATAAAAGATGCAAATTATTACACTATCCTCCAGATTTCATTTAGTCATATATTCTAATTCTACATCATGGTTAGTTGCTGTTCTCAAAATGCATGTTTCCAAAGTAAAATGCTGTTTAGGCAATGATAACCAAGAGGGAGGACACTTACAAAACCTGTGAAAATGCAAGTGACTATTATTTGCCTGAAAATGTCACACATACATGACAGCGTAACAGCTTCAGAAGTGATACAAATGTGTGTTTTTCCTACTCATTCTTTTTTCTCTTCTGCATGTTACCCTCTATTCTAAGGCTGATGAATATAGTTAAAAAACCAGCAATCTTGTCCTACCTCTAGCTAGCAGTACAACAATCAGGAATAAAGCAATCCTTCATAATTTTTTAGTATTCCGTATTTTGTTTGCGTGCAGTTAAGATACATTTCAATGATGTTTAAATAATGAAAATATTATCATATTCTAAATGTTGTTGTGTGTTATTATTATTATAAATAATAACATAATAATTTAAAAAAAGAATGAATCACTCTCAAATTCTTCACTGTTTTTCTCCATTATTTCCTACAAGGCTGGATAAATGGGAAATAAAGCTCCCCAAAACAACCAATCCCAATAATTATCACGGCCAGTGTTCCAAGTGTCCTCATATTAAAAAAATCAAACAATAAACAAAATCTGTTGTCAATGAAGAAAGTCAGACTTCTAAAAAATTGAGTACCACTTCCTTATCAATCATTTTAATGCATTTTAACAGAAATAGTATTTCAGAGTCCTGGTCTTCTATCAGAGCAGCCATCTGTTTCTCAAAGGTCACATAATCTGTGTTTGTTGGACCTGATCTCCCTTGTGTAACCTCTATAACCTTCTGTGCAGTGACTGCACACACACATTACTTTTTGTTCAAAGAACTTCTTCTTTGAACTTTTTCATTGTGTGACTATAAACATTACTCAAGCTATATCAGTTTTTAGTCTTCTTCCTGTGATTAACTAGGTTTGGGATATTTAAACTGCTCTTTATAACCTTTTCTGCATATCTACTAATAACTTCCCCTTTTACATTATATTCTTTCTCCCTTTATTCCAATACACCGAGGATCTCTTATTTTCTTCCACTCTTATAATGCTTCATATTCTGTTGACAGACCACTGAAAAATCTGGGGCTTCACCACATTTAGTACTACAGATGTGCCCTATGTGGTGTCCTCCTAGTCTTGATCTCAGTCTCAATTAATTGGATCCCAGGAGCTATGCAACCCAATTACTTAAACTGCTACTTAGGTAAAAACAATTTTATTTAAGCACCCAATCACATTATTTAAGTGCCTAACTTAGGTATTGTTTTATCTAAATTTCAAACCACTTGTTTACAGACTGCCTGGTACACACATATCTAACAAACTTATGGAGTCACAAAAGATGGTATTCATGGAAAACCTGCTACAGGAGACCTTCTCCGTCCAACACAGACGCCTCTCTCTCTCTTTGGGGACAATAGGTGTCTTTAAAGTCTAATCCAGCATGCCTAAAATCATTTGCCTCCATTAACACTACAGAGAAATACTGCATAAATTTTAAGCACATCAGTCTAGCCATATTCCAATGCACCTCACTTGGGAGTAGGGTAGTAGTCCTAGTGGGATATGGATTCCAGACACCAGCATCACAGCTGAGGCCTAGTGATGCAGGCTAGAGGGGGAATAGATTCACAACCTCCAGATTCCAGATCCATGCTTCCATCCAGCAGGTCATGTGGCACATTCTGTGGAAGAGCATCCTCTTATAGAAGATGAGCCCCAGTGCGCTTGGAAACAAGAAACTCTGATGCAACACGCAAGCAAGCCCAAACCTTCACTAATTTTAAGGGCCCTAAACCTGAAAAATAGGGAGCCCAAAGCTTCTGGTGTTTTCTGTTTGGACTATATTTGTTTCTATCTAAAGACACTTCAAAGTAAAACCTATAAATACAGAAGAAATCCTTGTCCTAGATCACCACTACAGTTCATTGCCAAATGAGTGTTCTGCCTCTTGTCCTGTGAATCCTCCTCTTAAGTCAGGTCCCAGCTGCCTAGAATCAAGAGGAAATGCAGGACATATTACCATGGAAAACATCCCACACCATCACAGTCAAGGCAGAAACAGGAATTCAATCTCCATCGGTCTGGACACTGCAAAAAAACAGGGGCAAAAGGGAAGCACTGTTCCTTGCAGTTCTGACCATTCCAGGTTTATTTTGGTGCTTTCCCTCGTGCTATGCGGTTTCAGCAGCTGCCTATTTAAACTCTCCACATGGAGCTCTGAAAGAAGGCAGATGAATTTTTCCTCAGAACTGGAGTTTCAGAGTGTGTGTTGTGCCGAGGAAAATGGAGTGATAATTAGGGAGGAACCTGTTTCATTTAGGTGTCTAACAGAGGCTGCATCCTGGAAAACAAGAGTGGATCACATCCTGGGGCTCAGGCAGCTTTTAGAAACTTGCATATCAGTTCAATATGATTTAAGGGGACAGGTTAACATTTGCTGAATGGCTGTGTCTTGCTTTCTTGGTTTCTGCTCCTTCTCTTTCTTATGCATACTACCCTCACTATAGCTTTTTCAATACCATTATTTGTTGAAATTTATTTTCTCAAAATCCTGATCTTTATTTCCAAAGATGTGAGTAGGTTTACCCCCAGAAATCCCCAAGATTTATTTTCTTCCTCTTACTATAACCTTCTTAGAACATTGTAAGAGGTAATGATGACACTTAGGGCATCTCTGAACTAAAAGGGCACCCACAGATGTGTAACTGTGAACACTTTTCCCCACTAGCATTCATACAAACTCGAATTTTTCATAGAATCATGGAATGGCTTGGGTTGGAAGGGACCTTAAAGATTATCTAATTCCAAGCCCCCTGCCATGGGCAGGGACACCTTCCACTAGACCAGGTTGTTCAAAGACCCATCCGACCTTGGAAATTTGTCACACTAAAGCCAGAACATTAACTCCATCCTGGCCCAATCTCTTTTCATTTAAGAACACTAAATACTTTTAACAGTTTTCATCTAGTAATGCCCCAAAACAATTTCTTTTGGAATTCACAAAAGTGTAAGAAGTGAGGCAGAGGACAGGGGGATAACAAATAGATCTATTTTGGTTTGAAATCTTTTTTAATTTTTGTATTTGACAACTAAGAAGAACTGCATGACTTTTTAGACACAAATTGTTGGTCAAAGGTAGAAAGAAACTGTCACTGCCATTTTTTGTCATCTTTAACATTTTTTCATATCTTTACGGTTTCTACACGATATTTAATAAAGTTTCTGAGAATCTAAGGCATTACTTGGGATTTGCAGCCCCCTGGAAAGTGCATAACTGGCAATGGAAATCAATTCCAGTTAGCTGCCTGATGACTTTGATGCTTTTATAAATCTCATTAAATAACTATTTGGAACTCAGCTATTCAAGTAAAGTTGTGAATTTTAATGTTAGTTTATAACTTTATGAATCTGTTCTCAGTATCTTTGCTCATACATTTAAAACTGAGGACACAGCAGCAGCTACAAGAAACAAGTATTTGTATATTTTAGTGGTTGGGTCCAACACTAAGGCTTGGAAATACATAATTTTTCCAAGGAAATAGGTTATGCTAGTTCACAGAATCACAGAATGGTTTGGGTTGGAAGGGAGTTTAAGATCATCTATTCCAACCCCTCTGCTATGGACAGGGACACCTTCCACTACACCAGATTGCTCAAGGCCTTGTCCAAGCTGACCTTGAACACTCCCAGGGATGGGGCATCCACAAGCTCCCTGGGCAACCTGTTCCAACACCTCACCACTGTCACAGCAAAGAATTTCTTCCTCATATCCAGCCTAAATTTCTCCTCTTCCAATTTCTAACCTATCACTAGTTAACTTCAACTCAGCCTTTATCAACTCTCCTAATTAATTTGTACCAGATATTCCACAACTCTGAATCTGGCTTTGTCTGCACCTGGATTTATACTTGACAAACCATTGCAATGATTTTTCATATAAAACCTTTATAATGCTGGCTTGCACTGGCTTCCTTCTACCTTTCAACTGTATACCTCACACAGCTAATATATACCCCATGTACTGTAGACTCCATAGACTGAAAGAGTTAAAAAAACCCTCACCATGTGTTTCCGAAACCTGGGAAACAGGCCACCAGACCAGAAGCCTACTGTTAAGCTGCCCTATTTTCTTCTTTTTCTTTCTTAACCTGCTCCACTCTCATCCTTTGTTTCATTAATTTTTCAGATTCTGCCTCCAGGACACTTCTCTCTGTTTCTGGCATGTTCCCTGTGGTCTCTCCAGCGAGCACACCAAGGGGAAGGCTGCGCTGGCTTCCCAGCAGCGTCTGCCACTGGCTTCCCCACATACGGAGATGACAGTCCCTCCCATTGACCTCTTGTTCCTCATATATTTGTGAAAGCTGTTATTGTTTGTCCTTACAGCTTCTGCAATTTTCTGTACATTTTCAATTTTGGCTTCTGTGATCATGCCCTTATTTGGTTATTTTTAGACTTGTTTATCCCTGCTCAGAGCATTGACCCCATTGATTTATGTGTCACGTCTGCCTCTATCCATTCTTTCATTGCTCCCTGTATTTCCCTGGTCAGCTGTGTTTGTCTTATTTTCTCCTCACGCTTCAGCTCTCTTGGCTTTCAGCAGGGTATATATATGGGCTTCCTGAAACACACTTTTGAATATTCTACACTGCTTTGCTGTGTGTCTCAGTCATCTCTGGTTTTTGGAACCTGTCATGAATAATTCTTGTGGAAAGAATGTTGTTGAATTTCATAGTGATAAGCTCCAAGAGACATATAGACATTAATGATTGAAGAAATTGAAGAAATAATGTATCATTTAATACTCCTTAGTTACAAGACGACTTACAGTATTTTTTTAACTCTCATGCAGTTTTTCTCCATTAAAAACTTGATGATGCTACTCACTGATACATTCAACAGGAGCATTGTTCAGGAAATACATATTTCTTGTCTAGAGCTGAAAATATTGATTTTTAATATATTTTATTACTAATATAATATAATTTTCAGTATAATTAGTATGGTTATTATTTCTAACCTATAACAATTATAATAAATATACATAGCATAGGACCAAAGAAATACAAGGGATTTTCTAAATCAGATTACTGACCAATATTTTTCCCTCCACAATATGCCAACTCACACACCAAAGTTGGAACATGACACCTTTATCTGGAGGAGATTTTCCTCTTAGAGGAAAATGAGAAAATGAGAAAGAGTTCAGTCAGCTTATCAAGCTGGTTTGGATAAAGTAATTCTTATGCGCCATGTTTACCAGCATTCTTTTTTAATTTGTATCTCTCTTCTATCAAATCTAGTACTTCAGATGCCTCATGCTTTAAGATCCGAGTGAAGAAAAATAAGATGATGCCAATGTTATGCACTAAATCTGAATAATATTTTTCTTGGAGTACTGTTAACTTTCTCTTTCTTAGTAGTACTTTGAAAAATCTTATGAAATCTTTTTTCAAACTAAAAAGTGTCCTCAGTAACAGTGCTCTCATTCTTCTTTTTCATAAGAGAATTTAATTTAACAGAAGCCAAAAAATTTGGTAGGGAATAGGATCCAAAAATTTGCTATACAAACACCTAATGAGGTTATCAGAAACACTAAATTAAGTACTTCAGTATCTGAAGTGGCTGTGAGGTGGAATTTTATCATATACATCTATATTTAAGATGGCAAATTAGGAATAATATGCTTGGAAGCAAACTTCTGCTTAAGGCTTCAGGCAGAAAGTTCCCAAGGCGTCTATACTTGTTCCACAGGATATTGTTAAGTATTATTTTTGGTTTGGACTAGACAACTTACAAGTCCAGACCTCCAGATGAAGAGTTTTAGGGTACTGAGAAAACAGGCATTTATCAGTTAAGTCCTCTAACAAATCCAGCCTTTTAAGAATGAGCAAGTCTAATTAATTTGCATAACACTGCAACGTTTTAAATCACTCTCAAGGCAGTGACTTATCTTGAAAGGGCTGATACTATCAATTGATAGCAGTTGACCAGAAAATAAATATTTAGATTCCAGCAAATCCTACAGCTTGAATTTCCTGCACTCCAGTAGGCTGCCCTTCCCAGCAGACTATGCACTATTATAAAGAAGAGCTAGTAGCTCTGGTGAAACTGGATCAATTAATTGATAGGAATGAAAGAATGATTTTAAATTTAGAAAAAGAGATTAGCCTAGTGATTTGCCTACTCAATTGCAAGAATAAACTCCTTCAGCTGAAGATGATTTTCCATCCATATTTGAACACTACTTAAAGTATGCTAAATTGCTACAGGAACGAGCAGCAGTGGACAGTGCTATTGCAGGGTGGTAAAGTCAAACTTCATGTAGAAAATTACAAATTACTTCTCTAAGACACACTGGTCAGGAATCTTTTCTACCCCACAAAAGTCCCACATAATGACTGCATACTATTCTGGAATATGGGAGCTGTTGAGTCAAACCTCCCCAGGCTGTGAAAGCTAAAGTCCAATCACTAAGCTATAGAAGAGAAAATGGGAAAAGCAACACGTCAAAGTTTAAGCAAGATATGATGTTTTGGGGCTTTTATTGTAGAGATGGCTAATTGCAGCCTAGAAGATGGAGCTGGGACACACTGGTTTTGGTGCTTCCAACCAGATGGATTAAAATTCTCTGTGCTAGCATCCTATGTGCTATGAATCCCAATCTAGAAGACTAGCTTACTCAAATCTGCTTTCCAGGAGCCTGCTGGCAACTGAGCCAGAGCTTGAATACTGTTCCAGAAACAGGCATGCTTCTTGCAACCATTGCACTGCCAAGCACCGTAGCACCTAAGTCCACTTACAGAATGACTGCCCTAACCCCTGTCCTCTCAGTTGGAGTTAGGCACTAATCCAGAGTCAGTGCTTAGGAAATTCCGGGTTCCTGTTCATGTTTTACATGCTTAAATCTTTTTGGAAAAGTGCGCGCAAATTAATATGCTTTTATCTATTTAAATTATAATTTAAATTAACAAATATATTTTAAAATACAATAAACTGATCTCTATAGTTTTTCTGTATTTCAGGCTTTCTCACGAGTTTCTGCCTCTGATTAAATAAGCAGATTCTTATAAGCAGGAAGTGTTTTTATGTGTGCAGTATCAAAGCCCACCATCTTTACTTCATTTATTTGTACCAAATAGAACTTTGTTGACTTTTCAATTTAGGTATATATATGTATACAATAGTAGCTCAGTTCAGTGAAAACTATTAATTTACCTTAATAGGAACAAGCTACAGTGACAGGAATAAGTGAAATACAGAACGTTCAAACCACTTTGCCTTCTGGATTTGCAAATATTTAGTCTTCCACATTATGGAACAGTGAGAAAAATTACAGAAGTGCCCAGAAGCATGCTGGATCTCAAAAGGCAGAGGAAGAGGATGTGATATTTTCTTCACAGAGTTTTAAAAGCCAACTTGTTGTATCCTGTGGGGTAGCCCCAATCCTGCAGCACCCCCCTANCTCTACCCTTTTGCACCTCAGAGCCACTTTAAACATATGAATAGCCATGAATATACCACAGATCTACCCATGTATAGCAATATTTAATTAAATGAACCTTAAAGAAAAACTAGTGTCTAAAAACCTGCACCGCCAAAAGGAGTTAGAAATAACAAATAATATGAGATAGAATGATGTGCCAGAAGTAAATGATGGAGCTCAAAACTCAAGTATTTTTCTTTTAGAAATTCAGATATTGAAATATGCATTTTTAAACAAAATGAAGTAGAATAGCTTTAATGTAGTCAATACAGTCACAGTAAATTAAGTCAAAGCAGGAATCTTTTATTTCATTGGTCCCTATACATCTCCATGTGAAGCATCTCCCCACCCCAGTTCACTGAGACTCCAAACTGGTGTAACTGAACCCTGTGAGGAACACTGACAAACTAACCTGCCCTCCGGCTGGTGAGATCATCTCACCCATCACCAAACCCTCTGCTCTCGGGACATGACAACTAAAAGGAAACTAAGTTTTGCAATAACTAACCCATTCAAACAAGTTTATTTAATTAGTTAAATACATTAGCTGTTCAGTGAAGAAAAATGAGGCCAGCAATGTATTTCCAAGTGTTGTACAAATACACAGGAAAACTCTGAGCCATGGAGAGCTCATTTAAAGCAAGATACAAAAAATATATGTAATGCATCATGAGACTAAAAACCTTTGTGGCAGTATAGGTTAGCAAAATATATGCCCTGCAGCTGTAGATTATTCAGAAGTATTTATATAAATAAATCAATATAATATCTGATTGCCCCACGACTTATAAAGTCATTGATGGGGTTCATCTCTCACCTACCCATGGCTTCTAAAACCTAACTCTATACATGTCATACTAAGCTCCCTTCATAACTCAGAGAAGAGAATGAGGAACCTCCTGGGAGGCTATTTATCTTACATTTCTTAGACGCTTTGCCTAGTGGCAATAAAGGGAGGTGTTGGTGATTAACTTGTATTTCTACCACTTAGGAATCCATAAAAAGTGAGACAAGTCCAAGAATTTTTCTCTCTCTTCTTTTTCTTTTCAATTCTGTCCAGATTCAATAAAGACAGTGCCTAATAGAATGTAAAACTATGTACCATAACACTTTCATAATGAGAAACCCAAAAAACCTGTTTCTTTCCTTTCTGCAGCTGCTGTATCACATAACATGAATAATTCTCTTCTCTACAGCTTCACAATCTTTTCAAGACTCCCTGTATGTTCCAATGTCAGACAAATGCTGGAGTTTCTAATCCTAGGATGGCAAATACCCAACTTAACTGTGTGTTCAAACACCAGATGACACAATTGATAACGTCTTGTTGCCAGATCCTTGAATAGTGGGGCTGATCAATGACTGCAGGGTAGTGCAAAGAGTAGTGCAAAGAGCACAGGTTTAATGACTCATTGATTCATTAGATGAAATGCATATAATCAAGTTTTGCTAAGTGGCTATTAATTCTGCGCACTTTGATGTTGATTTAGACATAACCCAGACACATAAAGATGGGAACATGCAAAGCCAGTGACCATTTCTGCACTAACTCAAAGAACACTGACTTCTGCACTAAATCAAAATCCTGAGGTCCACATTTATTGAAAAAAATATCTAAACTTGAAGAAAAACTTTGGGAAAGAAAACCTTCTAATTTTCTATATAGAGATGAAAATGATGTAGGCTACATTGAGTTGAATAAAAGCATCATCTAGAGCTGTCAAGGTGTCCAGATTTGTGTGTATCCTGTGTTTTCAGCCTCAGTGGTAACGACAACTTTGTTTACAGGTAGAGGGAAGGGCAAATTCCAATTTATTTATTTTTCATGATATTATAATAAAATGGAAAAGTTCACAATCAATCATCACCAATTTGAAAGATTCAGAATGTACTACAAGAGTGCATTTATCAGTTACAAAAGATTTTGCACATGATGTTTGAGCCTTGAACATGACATGAAATCTTTCTCTTCCAATATTAAATGTGATTTCCTTTAAGCAATTCAACATGCTAAGTTCAAGCATTCAAAAACTGAGGGAAATAAACTCCTGGAAATCAAAGGTGGTTCATGTAGCTACACTGTCCATCATTTAAAAACATGACTAGATACCTATTAGTAGAATCAACCCCCTTAGACATAGACTTGATGGATCATATTTAATAAGAACACAACAAGTCAAACTATAATTCAAGCACGTACTTAAGTATTGAGTAATAGAGTATACTGTCATTTTATCACATCTATAATGTAGGGCTACTATAATGACATTATCAGCTACTGATTCCTATCATAAATACTCTTCTCATCATTTCTGCATAGACACACAATAGCACTGACTCCTGACTTAATTTTAACTAAGAAAGACACATGGCTCAGAATTAAGAAATACAGTACAATTTTCCTGTAACTATAGCAGTAAGATTCTTACTTCATCAAAAAAGCTAACAGCTACAGAATATAACCAATGGAAAGGAATAATAGTGTGGAGCAGCCTTCTAACACAAGATCGTCATCAGTAAACATCTGAAATTACAGGAAAAAAATATGACAAAAGCAAAGTGATACAAGCTCAAACTCTTCAGTGCTTATGTACCAGAGTCTCACGTCCAGCTTAAGCCACAGGATACTGCTCTGTGTCTTGCACGGTTGGTTAGGAGTCATTCAAGTGTGAAATATTCTAAATTCTGGTTGTTAAAGGATTGAGAACCTCTACCCCCCTGCCATGACTTACACCCTGAAAGGCATATATTTGTTTGTGATAATAATCTACTGAACTAGTATCCTTCTGCAGCACACAGAAGTTGCTTTGCTGCAGTACTAGGGAGTCTTGTAGTACTTCCACTAAGTTAATAGCTTACCTATCACAAAGAAATTGGTTCAAGCTGTTGGCAGACTCAAAGGATAAATCTATATCTCATGTTCACTTGATATTTTTTCAGCTTTTCTTTTTCATTATTAGGAGAATTAGAAATACTCTAGTCTAAAAATGAAAGCTTACCTCCTAGGCTAATCACATGACTTTAAAAATCAGATGTTTAAATGGCTTGGCCTTAATCTGGCCAAAAAATAAATCTTTTTTGATATATCTGATGTAAGGAAGGATGTCTGTTCATGTAAAAAAAAACCCAAACAAAGAAGTCAAACTGAATTCCATCACATTCTAGTCCAGAATAAGAAGGCTTCCACTTGAGTCATATCACAATTAAAAAAAAATACTATGGCATATAATGTCGCTTTTTATAGCTGACAGTGAGTTCCATTAGACTGTAGAAGAATCTCTGAAGGAAAATGAAAATAGCCTCCCAAGAGAGTGGAAGCCCCACACAGCATGGTTTAAATGCGGCAGCTGGGCTGTGGGTGGAAATGGCGGTTTCCATTGAAAATCTGCTGCCAATATACCTCCTATGGCTAGATTTTTAAGAGAACTGTGGCAGTTATCCCTCTCTGAATTTCAGCTGCTCAGTTTTAAGGATGCATAGACAGGAAAGGTATCAAGACTGAATAGCAAAAGGTTCAGAATTATGTTTTGTCCAAGGACCAAAGAGTAAAACTGAGAAATGACTGGAAGTAGAAATGTGTAACAGGAAGATGGCAAGAGGGGAAAAGATTCTTTAGTTTTAAGAGACAAAACCCAATTTTTTACAAAGTGTGTGCTACTTCAAAGGCTACTTTAATTTTTTTTAATAGTTTGAGGTATTTGGTGTTTAACACATCTCACTGAAAGTAGGCTAGCAATGTGTTAGTTACTTTTAAAAGTGTTCCCTTTATATTTGGAGATTTATCACGATAATAGTTGTGGCAACATCACGTCATCACACATAACTTTGAAGGACTTCAGTTTAGCTTACTAAGTTCCTTATATAATATATTCCCCACTGGTAATATGTAGGTATATAAGCCTAGGAGTCACAAGAGTAAGCATGTGCTATATCCACACTAAGAAATAGAAGTATTATGAAAAGAATGCTTCTAAAATCACTTTTCTCTTCTTGATGTCTGCACCTACTTGCAAGTCTGACTTAGGCATAATCTTGAAAATATGACTCATAATCAAAAAAAGACATTTTCTGATGCAGGTACAAAAGTCACACCTGTAGTATCAATGGCTACTTTATTGATTTCTCTTTTGATACAGGTGGTATGGTACTGTTATCTGACTTTTTTTCTTTTTAACGACAATTCAACAATTTTAACAAGGTTGAAAAAATTGTCAAGCAAATGGAACACACCTTTTTTGTTGTTTTTTTTTTTTTGGGGGGGGTCTTTTCATGTTTTTTTTTTCTTTGTTTTGTTTGTTTGTTTTTACCTGAACAACCTTTTATGGCACCAAATCTGGTTCCTCTAGAGCAGTCCTTTAACCATCAGACTAACTTCTCTCTCTCTTTCTTTGTAAGAAACCTCACACTTCCTTCTGTTCAAAGGCCCAACTTCAACAGCCAGGACAGAAGAATCCTTGCCAGTCTTCACCTGTCATCATTTTGGTATGGCTCTGGCTTGTGTATTAACACGATGCTTGCATCCATTCAGGCTAGTGGACAAACCAAAGCAGTATGTTGCTTCCTAAGTCACATTGCTGGTCCAGGATGCACAACTACCACGATTTTTTTCAGTGAAATGGGTGTGACTGCTATGCTGTATACAGAAAGGAGGTGCTTGCATGTTAGTGTGAGCAAAGAACACCAGCTGTGCCTTCTGGATCAGAGGATGCTGGTACCTGCAGCCTGCACATCTCAAGCATTTTGGCAGGTAGAAAGCCCTGAGCAGCACAGGTTAGCTAAGCTGGAAACACTTCTGGAAATACACAAACAGGTTTTCTATTACAAGTTTGGTCAACTACAGACGTGGTAATTTTGTGGATCCTTGTCTTCAGTTTCAGTACCAAAGGTCTACTTGTAGTTGTGCTCTAGAATTTTGTGCTTCTTTTCTGATTTATATGTTGTGAAATGCGTCTTGTGAAAATCCCAGATGTAGAAATTTAATGGTGGAAAACTGCTGTCTCATCTCTAATTGACTGGTAAATGTACTGAACAGAGGGCGGGCCAGATGCAAGATGACATTTTGTGTAGAAAATACCTGGAAGGTTTTGAAGGTAGGGATGAAAAGCTGCATAAGGGATGATGTCACTTCAAATTATCTGATATCATGCAAAGCTATATTGCAATGTAGTCAGTAGGTAAATTGTTCCTGACTCTTCACCAGGTGATTCTAAATTTCCTTTTTGTTTAAAAAATAGGGATGTTGGGATAATCGCATTATCCCTATTTCTCAGACCAGACAATAAACTTTTGTCTTTCTGCGAGTTTGTGGTTTTTTACAGAGTTCTAGAGCAACATCATTACAAAGTGCCCTGGTGCAAGAGGAATGAATTTCAATTCCTGCTTTAAAAAGAGATCAGTTTAACCCATAGTATACCTAAAAAATACAAAAAAAAATTGCTTCTAACAAATCTAAACTATCCATGACAGTTCTGTTGTGGTTCTACCAAGCTGTCCACTAGACTGATTTCTAAATCTGACCGACTGCTGTAATTTTTAAAGAACAATCAAAAATTATAGTAGACAAAAAAAGCTAAGTGTTTTCTCTGTTTTATAGTTTGGATTAAATGCTGACATTTTAAATAAGTGGTTCCACTTTTAGTCAATGCCATTTTAACTGTTCAGTCCTTCGTCCTATATCTTTGTAGTAACATAACTGGAAGCAGCAAGCTTGACTGCTAAGGTTTGAAGTTAACACAACAGTCAGAATTTATTTGTATTCGTTCTAAAATGGTATTTGTTTTATAACTCTGACTCAGTTTTGGAGTCTGTCCTTCTCCGTGATCTCTTTAGGCCTCACAAGCCAAGCAAAGCCAGGCCACGTCAGTTCTGAGAATGTCAGTATTTCCAAGGAACACCTAGATGCTGCAGAGACAGTACTACAACTCAGAAAGTAGTACACTTGCCTTGCCAGAAGCACTGAAACAAATTTGCCATTGTGGAAGGGACAGAAGAACTGTAAAGCTGGTAATTCCTTATGTCACATGGAATTAAATAGAAGACGTTAAGAGTATGTGTTTTAAGAACTAGAAATGTTAATTCCAAAGCCCCAATCAAAATAAAGTCATGCAATTACATTCTGTCACAATCAATCCTACACTTTCAGATTCTTTTCAGAAAAACAATCTATTATTTTTTTTCTTTCCACCACAAACTCCTGTGCCCCATAAATGTGTCCTGGTAAAAAGTTGCTACAACCAGTCTTGTGAGTCAATGTGGTGTTATAAACGTATTACAACATTGTAAGCAATATGACCTTTGGTGTCATTTGAAATCAAGTACTTGACACTGCAAAATGGACTGAGGCTACTGAGTTACATTTGTGAAATGTTTTAAAATTAGCAGTTGAAAAAGCTTTACGAGCATAAAATACAGTTACCCTAGTAAATTGGCTGCACTCAGCCATCCATCTCACTGGGGCTTTGTATCTCCTACTTCCTTTCACAAAATATGGAATATACAGAGAATTTTACGAGAAATAAGTTTCAAAACCAGGGTTTTTCTGTATGGTAGCTACTGACACGCAAACATCTAGAAGACTCGTGTCAGAGATAATCAGTCACATATGTCATGATGTATGATACATCCTCTTGTTTGAGATGGCAGTTTGCTTGTCCCCTTCTCCTAAAGTGGTACATATGGTTACTAAGAACCAACAAACCATTAATCCTCATTGATCATTCTAGAAGAAACCATGCCGAAGCAAGATCTGCATTAAATGTAAGCAATTCCAGTACATTTTCCTTACTGTCCTTGCAAATAAAAAATAACAAGAAAACATTTGGTAATTTTTGTAAAAATGAACTTCTGATATGAAAAGGATGCTCTAAAGCAAGAGGCACTGGAGTAGAACTCAGAGGTGTGACTCAACTTCTGTCAGGGATGCAAATTTCTTGTGTGGTAGCAGAGTCACGAACTCCTGGTTTGCCAAGGGAGCAAAAGCATTACAGCTCTGTTTCTATGCATAGCTGCACAGTGAAAGTCTGACAACCAAGTGAGGTATGTTTGCTCCTCTTCTAAGGCACTTAACAGCAGAATTTAAACACTGTAATCCGGGCTGGTGGAAGGTAGCTCCTGTAATGGGGGATTTCCACTCCTGGAATTAATCACTTTAAGCCTTTTTTTTTTTTTT
>VZTH01000544.1:295406-326673 GCA_013397815.1 Aleadryas rufinucha
CTCAGCGCATTCCACCCGCACGGAGAGTGCACCTTAAGGATCCTTAAATAAATACCGAGGTAAACCCCTTCTCTCTTTTAACTGTGTTTGGCTCTGATTTTAAGACCAGGGAAAGGCAACACTATGTACTTAGTATGGTATCAAGATGCCCAAATAAATGTTTTCACAGGTCTGATGAGGATCTGCTGAGAGAACTGGAGTTGTACAGGCTGGAGAGAAGGAGGCTGAAGGGAGACCTTTTAGGTCTCCCTAACTACCTGAAAGGAGGTTGTAGGCAGATGGGGGTTGGTCTCTTCTCCTAAGTAACAAGTGATAGGATGAGAGGGAACAGCTTNTTGGTAATTTTTGTAAAAATGAACTTCTGATATGAAAAGGATGCTCTAAAGCAAGAGGCACTGGAGTAGAACTCAGAGGTGTGACTCAACTTCTGTCAGGGATGCAAATTTCTTGTGTGGTAGCAGAGTCACGAACTCCTGGTTTGCCAAGGGAGCAAAAGCATTACAGCTCTGTTTCTATGCATAGCTGCACAGTGAAAGTCTGACAACCAAGTGAGGTATGTTTGCTCCTCTTCTAAGGCACTTAACAGCAGAATTTAAACACTGTAATCCGGGCTGGTGGAAGGTAGCTCCTGTAATGGGGGATTTCCACTCCTGGAATTAATCACTTTAAGCCTTTTTTTTTTTTTTTCTCACAGAAACAGAGATTAACTCAGTCTTTTGACTTGGAGACGGTCACAAGGGGAGAAATCACAATCCCAGCCTTAGCCATTATCTAATCTAGAACATAAAGAAATGTGTGAGCAATTTGTGTTTCATATACTCTTTTGCCAGGGGTAACTGAAGCTTCATTTTACACCTCTCAGGAGACTGCTTGCTCATGAGATTTCATAATAATCTAGGTTGAGAGTGCCCACTTCTCTACTACTTCATGCAAAACAAAACATTTAAATGTTCTTTACTACCAGTGAAGGATTCATTCAATTCCTCTCGAAAATGACTGACTGTCTCCTATATGAAGTGCTAATGCTGGGACTGAGAACGCAGTTCTTCCATCTCCAATTGACTGCTCAAAGTTACAAAACTATATCCTTCCTTCTCCTTTTGAATACAGATGAAGAAAAAAGAGTGCAAGCATCCTGACATCTTAACTTCTTTATAGTATAGAATGCAAGTTCCCAGAAGATGGGAGAAACCATCTCCAACCAACTCCAGATGGAGTCCTAATCCTATTGACAAAGAAGAAAACAGTGGGAGAGTGGCATGTTTGTACAGATCACAAATTGGGGGACTTTCAAAAGCACTTGCTACACTGAAATAAGCAGATGAGAGATTAAAGATATACTGACTAAGCTATTGATGCCATGATGATTTTTTGCCTTTTTATACACCCCTTTTTATATACTCTTTTTTATAGCTTTTATGTATTCTTAGTACCTTTTAGCCCACATATTTTTAATTCCTTAAGTTTGGTAACTAGCATAGACCCAATATTCCGTTAAGCCAGGAGACCAAACATCCCAGAAACCTCGCAGCTGGGGGTCAGAAAGCCCCAGACACCAAGGTCCTCTCCAGAACACATTCTGTAAACTAAGATAGGCACATCCAGGGGGAAGGTTCCTCGGATGAAGGGTTCACTCGAGCCTCTCACTGGGGAATCTTTGATAGATGTGCTAATTCCCAAGGCCTATAACTGTATATGTGATGTATGGTGTGTGTGCATTTCGGTGTGTGCTGCTCAGCGCATTCCACCCGCACGGAGAGTGCACCTTAAGGATCCTTAAATAAATACCGAGGTAAACCCCTTCTCTCTTTTAACTGTGTTTGGCTCTGATTTTAAGACCAGGGAAAGGCAACACTATGTACTTAGTATGGTATCAAGATGCCCAAATAAATGTTTTCACAGGTCTGATGAGGATCTGCTGAGAGAACTGGAGTTGTACAGGCTGGAGAGAAGGAGGCTGAAGGGAGACCTTTTAGGTCTCCCTAACTACCTGAAAGGAGGTTGTAGGCAGATGGGGGTTGGTCTCTTCTCCTAAGTAACAAGTGATAGGATGAGAGGGAACAGCTTTAAATTGTGCCTGGGGAGTTTAAGGCTTGGTATTGGGAAAAAATTCTTCAGTGAAAGGATTATCAAGCATTGGAACAGCCTTCCCAGGGAAGTGTTTGAGCCACCATCCCTATGGGTATTTAAAAGATATGTAGATGTGGCACTTGGGGACCTGGTTTAGTGATGGACTGGACATTGCTGAGTTAATGGTTGTACTCTATGATCTNCTACCAGTGAAGGATTCATTCAATTCCTCTCGAAAATGACTGACTGTCTCCTATATGAAGTGCTAATGCTGGGACTGAGAACGCAGTTCTTACATCTCCAATTGACTGCTCAAAGTTACAAAACTATATCCTTCCTTCTCCTTTTGAATACAGATGAAGAAAAAAGAGTGCAAGCATCCTGACATCTTAACTTCTTTATAGTATAGAATGCAAGTTCCCAGAAGATGGGAGAAACCATCTCCAACCAACTCCAGATGGAGTCCTAATCCTATTGACAAAGAAGAAAACAGTGGGAGAGTGGCATGTTTGTACAGATCACAAATTGGGGGACTTTCAAAAGCACTTGCTACACTGAAATAAGCAGATGAGAGATTAAAGATATACTGACTAAGCTATTGATGCCATGATGATTTTTTGCCTTTTTATACACCCCTTTTTATATACTCTTTTTTATAGCTTTTATGTATTCTTAGTACCTTTTAGCCCACATATTTTTAATTCCTTAAGTTTGGTAACTAGCATAGACCCAATATTCCGTTAAGCCAGGAGACCAAACATCCCAGAAACCTCGCAGCTGGGGGTCAGAAAGCCCCAGACACCAAGGTCCTCTCCAGAACACATTCTGTAAACTAAGATAGGCACATCCAGGGGGAAGGTTCCTCGGATGAAGGGTTCACTCGAGCCTCTCACTGGGGAATCTTTGATAGATGTGCTAATTCCCAAGGCCTATAACTGTATATGTGATGTATGGTGTGTGTGCATTTCGGTGTGTGCTGCTCAGCGCATTCCACCCGCACGGAGAGTGCACCTTAAGGATCCTTAAATAAATACCGAGGTAAACCCCTTCTCTCTTTTAACTGTGTTTGGCTCTGATTTTAAGACCAGGGAAAGGCAACACTATGTACTTAGTATGGTATCAAGATGCCCAAATAAATGTTTTCACAGGTCTGATGAGGATCTGCTGAGAGAACTGGAGTTGTACAGGCTGGAGAGAAGGAGGCTGAAGGGAGACCTTTTAGGTCTCCCTAACTACCTGAAAGGAGGTTGTAGGCAGATGGGGGTTGGTCTCTTCTCCTAAGTAACAAGTGATAGGATGAGAGGGAACAGCTTTAAATTGTGCCTGGGGAGTTTAAGGCTTGGTATTGGGAAAAAATTCTTCAGTGAAAGGATTATCAAGCATTGGAACAGCCTTCCCAGGGAAGTGTTTGAGCCACCATCCCTATGGGTATTTAAAAGATATGTAGATGTGGCACTTGGGGACCTGGTTTAGTGATGGACTGGACATTGCTGAGTTAATGGTTGTACTCTATGATCTCAAAAGTCTTTTTCCAACCTTAACAATTCTATGACTCTCAATTTGGACAAGCTTAATGGTAAAAGTACAGTTCTACTGTGACTTCAGAGTTGGACAGAAAACAAGAAAGCATTTATGAGATTCCACCATTTGGACTTAAGGCAGAAGTTGAATGCATGCCAGCTTTTAGCTCTAGCCTTCTTTTTGAACACCTGTTCCCCGTTCACCAAGTACAGGCAAGATTTTCTCCTGGAGACATTAGGAGGGTGAAAAACAGCAGCAGGTGCATATCCTTGGTGAATTTCTTCCACAAGAATCAGCTGAACAGAAAGCATTCATCCACTACTTGTGCATGCAATTCAGTGGCCTGCTCACTACTTTATGTAAGAAATTTGATGGTAGAGAAATCTGTCCCAGTCCCAGGGAACTGAAGGCAAAACCCCTTTTCTTTAAATGACTGTTATTGGCATTTAAAGCCAATCATATCCTGTCCTATCTTAGTAAACTTTATAGTATTACAAATTTTATCATAATTCATGGATTTGAGACACAACCGTAACTTCAGTTACAGGAATATTTTCTCTTAGGCATTAAACCCTTTCTCCGTGGATACTTACAGCAAGACATTGCTATTTCTTGCAAATAACAAAAGGACACCAGGTTCTTTCCAAACCCTTTTCATGTCACCAGGAAGCTTCAAGATTTTCTTGGGAAGGTGATTCAGGTGAGTAGCCAGAAAACTAACTTGGTAGGTCCAGCCACCTGCTTAAAGTTATCACCATTTACGCTGTCCTAGGCTGTAGAGTGCTGAGGATGTCTTCAGGAGCTATCTATCCCCTGGGCACTTTTAATTCTGTGGATGTATTTATTTAAATTTATTATTGCCATCAAAGAGGCTCAGGACTACCTCTCCTTTCCCTGTCCCAAGCTGACACCACTAGAAGCAGGACTTCATATCAACCACTAATAAGAAGTGATGTCTTTGAAAGGGCTGTCTCAACTTATTGAAAAACCTCAGTAGAAGTCTTTAAAGACACATCATGGTGTATTTTTAGGCCTCCTTCACATTTGAGTTGATTTCTTATGTTCTTTCTTCATATTCTTTTGCTAACTCAGGTAATACCTAGGGTGCTTGATCTCATAAAATAAGAATATTTGAAAGAAAAGATAACTATAATTTTGTTTATTTATTACATATATTATTTCTCCTGCCTCCTTTTTGATGATTCTAGCAGAGTTCAGATTGTTTTCACTGAGGTGGAGAAAAAAGAGTAGGGCAGCCCTGTGCTTATAGCATGGGTGCCACCTACAGATAGAACTTTTTCAAAGTCATGTATTTGTGTTTGTGTGGACACTGGAGCAAGGAATAAAATGAGGTTCCCTGTCCATCCAGCTGCCAGTACTCACCAGTAAATTCTCCTGTTACTAAAGCTCTGACTTAGGATGTTCCAATGCACAAACCATTTTTCAACACACAGTAGCTATGCTGCTGCTCAGAACTGCTGGAAGGAGGACGTAGGCAACTCCACAGTACTCTAAACTCAGTGCACAACACTGCTTGTGGCTTTTCTGGTTTAGTTTTAAGGTTAAAAACTGCCACTGCATTTTCACTAAAATACACATTAATAAATAGATTTTTAAAAATACCTACAGCTTTTTAAACCTCAGAATAAATATTTTTAACAGAAATACTGTAGAAATAATTCACAAATTATCACATCGGGAAACCAGACTAGACTCTAAATGTAAAATTGACTTATCATTACAAATCAGTTAATTTTGCTCTAGGATCCAGAAAGATGTTGTGATCAAAAAAGAACTGAATTGTAAAGCTTTCTCTGACATCAATGGCCATTCAACAGATCTTTATTTAAATTTCAGATAAACATCAGGCCCAGACTTGTGGGCACTACATTTGTAAAAATCCCCCATATATGCTTCTGTCTTTACATCTACGATGCCTAAAATTTGCTTGCTGTTTACCAGTGGGGAAACACAGGCATACCGAGAGGAAATGTCTTGCCTATCATGTGCGAATCAACTCTGTAGATCCTCTTTTCCACTATGAAAAACACAAATTATTCAACCTCAAATGATTTATTTCTCTCCTAAGAGAACACAATGTACTCAGCAAACCTACCAGGCCAACCAAATAAATTTCCCATAGGCAAAGGGAATATATGTATAGCTACTTCCATGATCTTTTTGGGGAAATTATCTCCCCAGTATTACTGGATGTTTTGTTCTTTTGTTTTGTTTTTTCATTTTCTTTCTCATACTTTCTGCATGGTCTTCAATTTATTTTGTGGCTGATAGGAACATCTCCAGATAGATCCATCCACAGAAAACCCCGTGGCTGCAAGTGGACTGCTGCATGAGAAATATGCTCCGCACCTTCCATTTGAAAGAAAAGGAGCTTATCATTTCAGCAACGTACAGCCAGGGGACCCACTGCAGAAAGCACATCCTAAATCCGCTGTTTGCTGCTGCCGCACAGTTAGGTCTACACTCTCCATGCTCTTGCCTCTGATTTACTTTCTTTCCCCTGCCTTTACAAGTACTCCTGGTACTTGCAGGTCCTGCAACTTGCTGCCACTGAAATAGCTACTCGCAATCCAGATGGTGGTAGGAAAAGTGAACTGCGGCTCCTTTGTGTTTTCACCTCCACACAATGGCCACTAGCACGCAGAGCCTCACACCAATTGCTGGTGTATATTTGCTTGATGGTTTAGACCCAACTTTGCACCTTTCTAATCATTAATCAACAATCAGACAAAGGATTTATTGCTGAATCCAGACAGCAGCCAATACAGACCTCTAATACATTATGGATTCTCTGTCAGCACAATTATTTATTGTTTGCAGTGTTGTGTTTGAAAATCCCGACGCTCTTCCACTTACTTACTTACTTGCTTACTTATATCTCTTTAGCTGGATTTAACAAAGCAATGAAGCTTCATTTATTAACATTTTTTACAAACCCTGAATGGTGAATTACTTCATATAAAACATATTTATAATATTATTCTTGGTATTTACCACTACTTACTAGAAGACTAAAAGTCTTTAGCAAATATGCTGTTAAATAAAATAGAATTAAATTTCACAGTGTCAGAGGATTTCCTCAGGTAAATATCCAGTGAATCATTTTATCATTATTAAACACTATAATAAAGGTTGACTATCAGCTGAGAGATAAAGGAATATACATTTCTCTATACTTCCAGCATCCTGTGGAATTTTTCACAGTATCATGAAAGCAAGCAACAGTAAGGATCTCACTGTTCTGTGGTTAGGCTTTAGCACAAAAGCATCAGTGGACCTCTGGCTCTGCACAGCATGCTACCAGGCTCTGCTATCAAATTAATGTTAAAATATGTATGTCCTAGCTTCTGATTTATAATATCTTTGACAAATAGTAAAAAGGACAGGCATGCCATAAAGTTTATGGATAGGGTGATGGCATGCACAATGATGTCTCATAAAGAATAAAGGGGGAAAAGTTATTTATTCTTGTGATTCAAGAACTAAAATACAGATAGACTGGCTGCGTGCACAGAATTTTTCATAAATATCCCACAGTGCACCCTGTTGTACAGCAGCCATACATTAATTAGAGCATTCAGCAGACACTGCAATGTGTTACACTCACCCAAGTGAATCTTCATTTTTCACATGCAGGGCCTTACTAATTAAAATCAGCTTTGCAATTAAATGTGGAAAATTGTGTTAAACTTTCAAGTGTGGTTTAGAAAAAATGTATTTATTTTTAGGGTATTTTATTTTGATGCAAATGAGTTCTCCATCAAAGTGAGACCACTAAAAGGAAGGTATGAGGATTTCTCTTTTTTGTATTATAGATGCTCCTCTCAGTTGCAAGTTGCAATGCTCCACTATCTCTCTGCCAGTACCTGGCCCTGTTCCAATGCTTTTAGTGAGTGCTATCTGTCAAGGCATGAATAATACAGCCCCTAGGCTGTCGGCAGAATCCAAATGAGGCATACATCAGGAAGCAAGCACTCGACTTTAGCTCCAGAACATGCTCCTGTGAAGACAGGCAATTATTCACCCACGGCTGCAGCCATGGCAATCAAACTGGTGGGTGAAAAGGTACATGAAATGAAAAAATTTGAATAAGAAATATGGCACAACAAGGCACAGAAATTCAGTAATTTTCTAGTAACAGAGAGATATTTGAGCCTCTTAATTTCGAAGTTTGGGAGCCTGAATTATTTCACTTGCTCTGTTAGAAAATATAGACTAAAATACAGTATATAATGTAAAGGCAATACAATGGTACATGTTTGGATTTTTTTTCTAATCAAAACAGCAATGCTAAACTCTAAGGTATTTATAAATTCAAACTGTTATATGAAGTGACAAATCTCATGCTTAAAAATTAAAAGATGGTCAAAACAATTCCATTTGTGTAATGTAATAAACCAGAGACAGCCTAGTAAAGAAATAAAGAACTAGTGATATGAAATTTGGTGGAAAATTAAAATGCAATGTATTCTATAAAGTTAAGGACAATTCATACATTACAGAGACACCCATCATTTTATGATCCCTCTTTGTTTTTGAGATTAGCCTTTTCTTTGCAAGACATTGTGTCAGTAATTAATGAAATCCTTTACAAATAAAATATGACCTGAAGAAAAGGCATGAAAAATTCCCTAGCAGACTAAATGTTTAAGTTGGTTTATTTCATCTGAATTCTTATTTTCAGCACTCAAACAGAAATTCACAATATGGTAAAAGCTATATCAGTATTTCCATTTTAAATATGAAGGGTTTATTATTTGGCCTTAACATTCATACTTTCCTGAAATTTTATGCCTATTTTTTCAGACCACAATTGTTTTGCTTTAATTTCTATACAATGGCTGTATCTGTTTTCAAATATACACTAATGTATGCTCTAAAAGAATCCTAAATGAATACACATAGTACCATGCTACCACCTTACGATTTTTTTAGGTCTCTTATTTGTTAGAATGTGTTTCATTCTGAAACATGGTAATTGGCAAGTGATTAATGCATTACAAAATCTAATTGCTTTTGTTACTTGAGAAAAAAAAACCAAAGTATTTTGTTAAGAAGCTTTTAAATAAGACACTGTATGCAATCAGTATTTTTTAATGGAATCTAGTTAGGATTTTTATGATTTGTCTACATTACCTACTTACATGGAAAATAATTAGCACCTATATGGTACATGACATTGTTTTAAAGAGATGCTAAATGGAGAGCAACAAAGTAAAGTGTAATATTTCTCAAGCCATCATTCACATCAACTCAGTAAATAACATGGGCCAGTTTGTGCTCAGTTACTCTGGAGTAACTATGGGATTTGCACCTGCAGTACAGACGAGAAGCTGGACTCACTTTTACATTTGTATACACAGAATGTGAATCCTGTTGTCTCTGAGGCTGATTAACAAAACTGGCAAAGTTCCTTCTAATTTCAATGAAAGAGCACTTGAATCTAGGCTTTTCTTCAGATGCTTAGTCAAAAGGCATACTGAAAACAGTTCTGGGAACAGCCTCCTGGTCTGGGTTGAGTCACTGCTATATACACAGATGGATTATTCACAGCTAAAAGTACGCAAGGATCTGGACCAAGCTTATAGTTCAAAATAATTCACAGTACTGAAGGTATAAGAGCAGTGTTCATTGTTGTGCTGCTATGCACAATGGGCCTGAACAGCTACCAAGGGAATAAAAGAACCTGCACCAGAGGCATGGCCCAGGGAGATGCTCTGGTTTTCACTCCTAAGATTTGAATTCTTCTCTTGTCTCCACCAGTATCTGAACATGTTTATGGTTTATTTTTCTGTTGTTTCTATCTTGCATTTAGATCTTTCACAACCTTTGTTTTGTTTTTATTTTTCAGTTCAGTTGGCCTCAGGTGCTTGGAAACATAAGCAACAGCTATTGAAGTTCTATCTGTGTAAACTCTAACACTGAGACATTGCCTCCTGCTATCTATCATGGAGAGCACTAGAGGGTCCATGATAGCCACAGGTTCCAGGTATTACTACAATACAAAAAAAAAAAAAAAAAAAAAAAAAAAAAGAAAAATATGTGAGTCTGCTCTAATCAAGGCAGGCACACCCTCCAGTTTTGGGCACTTTCTCCTCAGTGCCCAAACTGGGATGTTAATCCTTCTGACCTTTCTATGCAGTCACTGGAGAGAGGTGCTTTCACCACGTTAATTTTACAGATCCCAGCATTCTGCCCTAAAGTGCCCTTTAGAGAAACTTGTCCACCTAAGCTATTAGCATGTCCAACCAACAAGCTGACATCAAGCACTGAACTTAAGACCCAAAAGGAAACTACCAACCAAGTCATGCAAGGTTTTGCTTCCCTTCCAACTAAGATTTGACACAAAGAAAAACATCAAAGAGATGGAATTGATACAACAAGCCCTTACCATTATTACCCTACCTAGTACCAGCCTTGTGTTTTAATACACCTCAAAGGAAACATTAATAGCATAGAAGGTCTGCTTGGTCCCTTAGTAAACCTACATTGCAGCTCTTTCATAATTAAAAATACAACTGAGGCAAAAAACCTACGATAAAACTCTCCTTTAACTTCTACCTACTATTTTATCAGCTGAACAACATTTCATCCCCTGAATCTATCTGAAAATGTGAAAGGATTTGTTTATTTCAGTTCAAGCTTAATGAACTATCTGAAGATGGTTTTCACTGTCACAAAGATAAAATTACAATTAAAAAAAGCCAAAACCACCTGGAATTCCAGAGACTTCAAGGCATTTTAGAAGAAACAGAATTCTGGAGAGCTCTGACTACATCTAGTGGAAGCAAATGCATTTCATTCCTAATAATGAGTTGGTCTGATACCGTGAATGAAAAGGTCTTAATCTCATTAAAATGCTCTGTAGGCCTAACCGGAATTGAGTTAGGCATCAGCTGAGATATGCAATTCCCTGAACACATAAAATTTTTAAGATGGTCTGATTTCCCTGGAAGAAATGTTTGAGGGTCTTTCCCACCCATATAGTGAAACAGAAAAAGAGAAAAATTTCTTAAAATTCTTTTAAAAAAGGTAAATTTAGTAGGTGTTGGTTGTGATATAAATAGTACTGCTCTTCCAGAAAATAAAAATTTTAGATAAATGTACATGGTAAACCTCGACAAAGAACTCTGTGTTTTTACATTAAATAGGACATATATTGGTTAAATATATTTTGATTAGTGGATTGGCAATCAGGGTGACAAGAAAACATAAAAGCCCAACAAATTCTTTAGTAGAAAAAAAAGGAATTTTTGATGTATTTCCAATTTTTATTCTTTGCGCATCTGCCCAAAATTTCATTTAATTAACAGCTCTGAGATTCAGTCTGTTCGTGTACTGACATACCAGAATCATGTCAAGAAAGCAAAATATGGAATTAACGTCTCAAAACTGCATGTAATCTTTCCAAACCTCACATTTATTGCTTCCCCTTTCCCCAAAAGGGTGATCTTACACAAACACAGACACTAACACAAAGTTAGAGCAATTCAGAAGAAAAGTCAGAATTTTTCAAGCTAAAGGGTTTCTTTCTGTATGTTTCAAGACTTTTGCTTTTGATATTTGCACAGAAATTCCATGAAGTGTAAAGAAATGTATGTAGCTGCAATCTTGTAACTAGAAAGGACATAATAATCACATCACTTAACTGTTGACAGGTCATGAAATTTCTGAGGGAAAAGAAGGATTTAGTGCCATTCTTTAATTACTTGGGAGGCTCGTATTTCCACAAAGAAAACAGACAAAAGAAAACCATGGTTTGAAATGAGAAGTCACAAGTGAATTTAAAAATAATTATTTTGGGTACTTTTCCTAAATCAGTGTCCCAATCTAACCAAAGCCTTCAAATAGTCACAAAAATGTTACAGCTCTTATGAGCGAAGAAAATATTAGAAAATGAATGTGAATAACTATTTTATGGTTTATACAGTTTAAATGTAATTCAAAGTAATTTTAATATCACAGTTCTTGGTCTAATTTCGAAAGTGTTTTCTGGACCTGTCCCTAAGCTTCATTCAGTGATAAGAAAAAACGGCATATGAGTGGACTGAGTGGCACTGTTCAGTATCTTTTCCTATTTCAAATAAAAGCCTTAACTCCAAATGTATAATTTCAATTTAATTCATAAAACCCATATGTCCATTACATGCAGTAATCAGATTTGGTGTGAAATATGTGCTCTTATAAACACCACAAGTACTTTATAACCTCAAAAATCAAGAATGAAAAAAATCTTCAGCGTTTCAGGATAATTTAACACTGGTTTGAACACTTCCCTCTATTCAGAAAAGAGATGGCCCAAACATCAGCCATTTTATCTCCTACAATAGGCTGCTGTATAAAACATGTCAAATGAAATGCACAGCAATGAGAGAAAAATACATGTATTCTAGAGCCATTAAATTTTCAAAATACTGCACAAAAAATTCATGGAAAAATGATTCCGGAAAGGAATGGTGTTTATGCAGATGTACAACACTATTGAACATGGACCTTGCAGACATGGAAATGAGGTCTAAATTAATTTGAAGCACATGCAGTATGTGTAATATATGCTACCTTGTATACTATTAACAATAAACAGCTGGAAATTTTTTTAAAGGAGATGTCTCCACATTTCATAGTCTAGAAACAGAAGCAGAGGTATTTATAATATAGTATAACATTTGAACCCTGAAGTCTTATTATCGTTGATTTGTCTTAAGCTTTGACCTTTGAATCTACCCTGATCATTGAACTTAAAATGCTCAGAAGCTCTTTTTCATTCAGTTATGAAACACATTAAATAACACAAACATGAGCGCCAACATGTAAGTGGGGCCAAATTTTATCCTGCAACACATAAGCAAGAGAACTGTATGCAAAAATTGAGAGAAGATTGACAATGAGAGCAAGTCTCCTCAGCAAAATGTGAGTTAAATTTTGTGTGACATTCAGAAAGAAAAAATAAACCTGACTCTGAATGGCTTCTAGAATATCTAACTGCTAATTTTTGTCATTGTTTGGTTTATCAAGGTCATGCCAGATAACTTGTTTACCAAATCTCTTCACTAAATTATGAAAAATTACAGATATTACCTTCTGTGTCTTGCATATTTGCCACTAACATGACCACTGCCATCACAGCCAGGCGTGGGACAGCTGCAAAAGAGAGAATTAATTATATAGGTGCTGATGTGCTGCAGAAAGATTATACTAAAAGCAAACAGGCAGTAGGTATTACAGAGATGGAGGGCAACCAAGACAGAAAGAGAAATCAAATAACTGAAGGGGAAAAAAAAAAAAGAGGGGATGCTTTTTATTAGCAAGTCTCGAGGGAATTAATTTCATCAGTGCAGCAGGGCATGAGCAAACCACCAATGAACTTGAAAGTGCATTATACCTATTAAAAGGCATGAATTTTCTAAATTGCTAATGGGGATACATTTTACACTCAGAGCACTAACCTGAACAGCTCTTGTATGGCTGGTTCCACGGGAACTGCAGAGAGATGGAAAACATATAAAAATTTATCATCTATTACAAGTACCCCTCTTCAACAGAAAATTACCAGAAAGGTTGTGTAAAAGCAAGGGTCAGAAGGAATCGTGCAAAGAGATTCTGGAGGATGAAGGTCACCCTGAGCAGGGGCCTTGAGTGATTTACTGAAGCAAGAGACATACCTCGAACACCTTTGGAGCGTGTGCGATGGCGCTTCTCGTCTGCATCCACCTCCATCTGGGAATAGATTAGCAGGCAGTCAATGTTCTTATCCTGCATGCACAGACTATCAATGCACAGACTGATACAGTCTCTCACACAATTTATTGACACTATTTTAATTCCATTTTATCCTGTAAGGGAAAGTTCTCCTTACAGGGGATTTTTAGGATCTTCATGTTTACTTAAAAACAGAAAATGAAGTAATTTCTGTTTTAAACAGCCAATTTCTGTGCCCTGCTTTCATAGTAAAATGTGTGCAACTAATTGCTGGTTCCTCTTTTCAGGGGGATATTTCTAACATAAACCCTTCATGACTCTCACATATTCCAAAACAAAGATTCAATAGATTTCTATACAATTTAAAACTAAAGTCAAGGGGTCACACACCACAGGTCATTTTCCAACCAAACCCTTTACAGTAGGAAAGAGAAGAAGGAATAATAACTGAAGAGGAGATGACGATTCATCGTTAGACCATCAAATATTTAATATTATTTAATATGGCACTACAATCTTTGCCAACATGTTTCATTGTTTTGTTGTGTTTTTCAAGTTTCAGGAATGTGCTCACTTGCTACATGACTAGATATTTATCTTCATTTTACAAGCAGCTTGCCTATCCAGTGTGCAGTAATAAATATATAGAAATCTTACATAATTACCAGACAGTGGCAAGGCTGCAGATTAGATCTTGGAAAGTATCACAAACACTGATTGATAGCAGTTCACGTAGGGCCACATAGTTTCTTCTAATTTTACATGTACAATTGTCACCAGACTTTAAAAGGTAAACTACATAGGCTAGCTAGAGTTCAGGATTTTGTTCAATAGAAGCAAATTGCACTGAACTATGTTGAGAGACTGTGTCAGGGAAAATATATGCAGTAGCGGTATCACCAGCTCCTTCGGCTGTAGAAGAACAGGATGGCAAGATGGATCTACAGTGCTTCATACATACTGATGATACAGTAAAGGTCAGGAAGCACAGAAATAGACCATGGAGCTCTAGTTCCCCCAGGGGAAAAAAAAATCAATCAGCCCCTTTAAAGCAATATCCTTGGATTGATATCTGGTAAGAATGTCATATGTCTCATGCAAAAACATGGAAAGGGGTCCAAGTGACTTGCAGCTAACCCTTTAATCACCTAACTTTCTTTGGTCAGTACCTTAACACAAATGACATCGGAAGTAACTCGGAAGGAAGACACCCACAGTACCTCTCCTACACCTTGAGTTCACATCCTGGCTGGTTTCTTAGCTCCAATGAATTGAGAGGCATTTTAGATAGTCTGAGAAGCTTTTAGAGCTGCTACATCAAAGCACATAACAGCATCTCTGGAATATAAAAATTACTTACTAGATGATGATACTCTTTTCCTTTTACTAATAAGAAAACAGTACACTGTATTATTCTGTAACTGTTGAATGTGTAAGGAGACCAGAAGTGAAGTTACTTGATCTTCAGACCAGCATGTTTTTAAAATGTTTGAAAAACATTTTCTAGCCTCATTTATAACCACTGAAAAACCTGCTGAAAGAACTATTGCAATCTTAACCTGGAAATGCTGCCCCAGTTGTTATGATAGTCTGTGTAAATTTATAAGGGACAAACTACAAGACAGATTTGTCTGTCTTTCTAAACCAAAGTAAGCACTTCAAGAAAACTGAGGGTAGTACACTTTTAACTACAATGACAATCATAGAAGAAATCACTAAGCTGGAAAAGCACCTATAAGAGCCACACAATCCAGATCCAGTAGCAGGTCAAAGAAATAAAAACATTGTAAAAGCTGCTGGCACACAATGCTATTTTTAAATTTTGTTGTGTATCCTACATAGTCTGCTGCTTCTCCAGAAAGGCACAAATTGATTTGCCATTGTCTGTGACCTAGATGCCCTCTCATATATGGCAATGTGAGTCTCGGATGCTCTAGGACACATCAAATGATGATAGGTGCCTACATTTAGTCAATGGAATTTTGCTTTGACTTGATATTTATATGCTTACTCACAGATCTTTAGGACTTTGCCTGTCATGTCAAAACTTCAGCCTTCATTTCTCCATGTATTACATGTTGGATACTAGGAGCAAGCAACTTCCTGAAATTCTAGTGAGATGTGCATTGGTTCTCCAAAAGTACAGTGACTTAGCAGCCCACCACAGCAGCCCTCAGTGGCAATCCTGGCACTTCCATGGTCAGGAACAGAATTCTGCTCCCAAGACCATCAATCTCACACACACATGGGATTCCTCATCACTTGCACATGCAGAAAAAGGAAACGTGGACCTTGGTCTCACGAGGAGTTCACCTTAATAGTTCTACTTTATTCATGACCTCTACATTACAGCTCTGCAGAGCACTTAGTCTCTGTTCCAGAAAAGAACTTGTGGACATGGAGGACAGACTGGCTAGAGTAAGTCTTAGCCTGGCATCTAATTCTACGTATCAAAGCAAAGAGAAAGGCATCAGGAGTAGGAAGAGAACAAAATTTTAACCTTGCTTCAAAGAGAAGCACTAAAAATGAAAATTGAAAGGTCTAAGCTGATTAGAGGGTGAAGTACCTGTCCGACAAGAAAAAGCTGAAAGAATTTGGTTTGCTAAGCCTGGAGAAGAGAAGGCTTCAGGGTGACCTAACTGTGGCCTTCCACTGAACAAAACCAACAAGAAAGATGGAGAGGGACTTTTTACAAGGGCATGCAGTGACAGGCTAAGGGAGAATGGTTTCAGCCTCAGATTAGGTATCAGGAAGATATTCCATGAAGGTGGTGAGACACTGGAAGAGGCTGCCCAGAGAAGTTGTGGATGCCCATCCCCGTCAGTGTTCAAGGCCAAGTTGGATGGAGCTCTGAGCAACCTGGTCCAGTGGAACCTTCCCTGCAAAGTCATGGGGGTTGGAACTAGATGATCTTTAAGGTCCCCTTCAACCCAGGCCATTCTGTGATTCTATGATTCTTAGTTCTGAGAAGGAAATGATAAAAGAGGTCTAGGTAGAAATTAATTCTGTAAGTTAGTATTTAAAATAATCAAATTAATGAATATGCCTTACTTAGGATAATGGAGAGCGAGAGGTAGATCTAGGAACTCTGTACCACCATTATATGCGTTCATGTTATTGAAGATTTAGAGAAACAAGACCTGAATAGTTATAGTGCTCTAACAAATAAACCACAAGACGCTATACTAAATGCAAATTTTCTGAGTAGAACCGATAAAAATGTCTGTGTGGTCACCTGCGTGCAGGCAGTAAGACTTGTTACATCTTACTGTACAGAATCTTATACCAGTAACTACTACACACACACACAAACACAAGGTGCTTTGCTTTTGAATTGTCAGCATTTGAAAGCTGGAAATAATAATGAGACAAACTGAGAAGAAGACGATCTTTTAACACAAAATGACAACAATTAGGAGCAGCTGAAAGTATTTCATTAAATGTTAAAAATTAAAAAGGTACATAGTCATAAGAGAAGAATTCATTAATAAAAGAGATTTGATGATTATTATTTGAAAATGCAGTAATAGTAATCAACAAGAACATTTTTAAAAAAGGGCTCTTTGTTACTATTTGTCATTTTAAAATCAACGTCTCAGACAACATTTACCCCCCAAAATAAACATAGCCTAATAGGTCTTCGATACATTGCTGTTGTTAAGAAACAAGCCTGGAATACCTGGGGAATGAGGGAAAACTGAAAAAAATATTCTGAAAAAATTTTACTTTTAACTTTTAAAATTTACCTTCACTAATTGTTGAGAGGATGGTGTGTCTCACTAAGTTATCTTCCTGATGCTGACCCTTAGTAATGTCATACAAAAGCAATATGGGATACAAGATGATGACATAATTAGCACCAGTGAACACTCCACTTCATCATGGAAAATCTGTAATCAAAAACACTTGATACTGCTCTTTGAGGATACTTTAAAATTTGTCAACAAAGGTAGCTATGTCAGGATATCATATCCTTAGACACCTCTGAAACATTTTGCTTTCTCTTACTAGATATTCAGACATTAAAATAAGGGCTTCATAAAATCAGCATATTTATAACAGCAAATATTTCTCCAGAAAAAAAAAATTATTAAAATATTTTTCCAGAAAAATTATTTTGTATAAAAGTTATTTTTATACAAAACTAATTGCAAAAATTAAAAAATATATACTCAATAAGAGCCTTTCTAATATAATCCCACAGGTATACATTTTAGCCCTACAATATTCAGTATCTTCATCAGTACTCTGGAAGATTATATGCTACTGAAATATGCAGATAATAGAGAAATTAACGGAGTGATAAACAATGTTGGAGACAGGCCAATTGCCCACACTGGCCTGCATCATTAGGCAGATTTGATCCATCTGAAGAACATGCTGATTCCGAGCTCCTGTATGTTTGAACAACTCATGTGGGCCATGCTTGAGAGACAGAAGATCATGATCTGCAAGGCAGTAACAGTGAAGAGGATCTGGACAACCAGATGAGCACAAGCAACTTCTGCGCTGCTGCAGATGAAGGGCAAAATGTGATTCATAGCTGCACAACATTTAAGGCTTTATTAATTCTCCAGAAAACCACCGAATTTTTCAGATACAGTCACTAACTTCTAAGAACACAGGGAAAGTTTTCGACAGGACCTTATTTGTTGGCTTGCTGGATACCCTGTTGGAGTCTTCAGGGTTTTTAAAGTGTACAGATTTAAGGCTTTGAGTCTCACCATAGAGTTACCTGAGCTCCTAAAAGTTTCACAAGCAGCATTGCTCTTGCTGTGTCTAGATATATTTACATATCTACCATAGGGACTTTCTCAGGTCTGCCAGCTGTGAGTGATCAAGAGCTTTAGGCTCCTTTCCAGGACAAACTGTGATCTTTGCTCCCTTCCAGGAAAGCAGTTCAGCATTTTCTTCCCTCGAGGGCAGGTAGTCCTGAAAATGATCCTTTGTGTTAGAATTCTCAGGGTATCTGAATTTCTAGCTAGAGGCATGGTGACTGCAAGGTACAGTCCCAAGTTCCTAAATTTCCAGGTCAGCCAACACTTTCTTAGTGAATTATTAGGGTTTTTCTCTCTTGCCATGACGTAACAGAAGTCTAGAAAGCCACAAAAGAGCTAAAGGCCTTTGATCTGGACTTCCAGAATCTTCTTCCCTAATTTTTTCCTTATTTGTATTTCTTCAAATCCAGAAACTGGATTCTAAAACACTATCAAAAGATGTCCAGTGTTTACTGAGGCAGAGCATTCACTGTCTATCCTGTACAAAGTTCTGGGCTCCTCAGGACAAGATGGACATGGAACTCCTGGAGTGTGTCCAGAGGGGGGTAACAAAAATGATTAAGGGACTGGAGCATCTCTCTTATACAGGAAGGCTGAGGGAGCTGGGCCTGTTCTGCCTCAAGAAGAGACGACTGAGAGGGGACCTCATCAATGTCTGTCAGTATCTGAAGGGAGATGTCAGACATTGTTTCCAGGCTCTCCTCAGTGGTGCCCAGCTATAGGACAAGAGGCAATGGGCAAAAACTGATACACAGGAAGTTCCACCTGAACATGAGGAAGAACTTCTTTACTGTGTGGGTGACTGAGCATAGGAACAGATTGCCCAGAGAGGCTATGGAGTCTCCCTCACTGAAGATATTCAAGAACCATCTGGACACAATCTTGTGGCATGTGCTCTAGGATGACCCTGCTTGAGAAGGGAGGTTGGACCAGATGCCCCACTGTGGTCCCTTCCAACTTGACTCATTCTTTGATTCAGTGATTCTGTAGATGATCATCTGTGACCTCAAAAAATCGATGGTAAGTACTGTTAAATATTAGAATATGCAATTGTTATTGTCAATCAAGAATGTTGTTTATAATTATTAGAAATCTTGCTTTTCTCATAATGTGAGTAAAAGAAAAAGGTTCGGAGAAAAATATTATAATTTCCTGAAAATGTAATGAGTTTGTTATATTAAAAGATTGCAGTTTAAAATTTATCTCCACGTGACTCAAGTTATTAAGTAAAGGCAGATTTTCAGCTCCTATGATGCAAGATTCAAATTTCCGCAGGTAAGATTTCTTTATTATTTTTACAGCCAAAGTTTGCTCAGCATCTCTTTTTATAACATAAAGAAAATGTTATTTCTTCCATGTGAAAGTCAAAATGAAAGGATTCAAAGAATTTTTTTTAATCTAGTATCTCAAGGAATGAAACAAAATATGTCACATATATGTCACATGTATTTCCCACATTTAAAATGCTCCTATATCCATAATCAAAGAAATATGACCTGGAAAATGATGAATAGCTTATGTAAGCAATGTATCCCATACTACATCAGTACTTCATGCAGTCTTCCTAAAAAATCTGCAAACTGATCTTCTACTGCTCTCCTCAGAAAATAACTGGCATATCCAAATTCCAACATAACCTTTTTTCCAGCATGTCTGTGTATTCCAAAAGAAATTAATTTTTCTAGTAATGATATTTCTCAAGTATTACTCCTGGTAATCTGAATGCATTTTTATAAAATGGATATGTTTTGTGAGACAATGTTTAACCTATCTGGTAAATGGGACATTTATCAATTATTTCAAAGGGTCTCAAATATCCCTGTTGTATAACACTATCTGCTTCAGCAGGACTTCCTCTCCCCTAAGCAGACCAAACCTGAATCAATAACAATATCTGAACCTTATACCTTACTGATCATAGTTTTGTAAATTAATTGCGTTCTAGGATAAAATGTGTGAACTTGTGGACGAAGGGAGAGTAGTTGATGGCATTTAGCTCAATTTTAACAAAGCTTTTGACAGAGTATTCTTGTGTCTCATTATGACTCTATTTGCATAGCCAGTTCTTTAAAATAACTTCTTAATATTTCAATCCTCTTGATTAAATGTCGTCTATTACTGCTATTAACTGAGCAGAATAAAATTCAAGATCTTGATTTTGACAGAAAACCTGTGTGACTCTCCCAAATACATTTAATGTACTTGTTTCTTATTTTAAGATCTCCAAGACAAAAGAGACACAAAACTGCAGGATAGACAAGTTACTGGCATGTTTAAGGAAAAGTTAGGCAGAAGAGAAAGCAAATTTCATCTCCTTTCAGAACCTTTCCCCGTCACACCCAGGTGCCTTCAGATGGACATCTGAAATTTAGTTCAAATACTTCAGAGCATCCTTTTCAGGAAAAGGCAAACTTTGTAAAAGAACTACTGTATTTGAATCTTCCCCCTAGGAAAATACCAGCATACAACCAGAGCAGAGTTCCAGGGGGAACTCGGCAAAGATAAAAGTTACAAGTTGAGGGTACATAGTACAAAGAGAGCAAATAGGCACGTGGGAAAATTAATGACTAGAATATAAATTACTCCTTTGCCCTCTTCCACTTGTGATGAACACACAAAGCTTTTATTAATATCAAGGAGAGTCCTTCTTGCAGAACAATAGGAGAATAAATCCTCAGGATTTGTTCTGAAACTTTGAGTAAGAGTCATTCTCCTGCTGTAATGCACAGAGGGAATCCAATCCTTCCATTTTCAGATGAATAGTGAAGGCTGCAGCCAAATCTGTAAATACAGGCCAGAATAAGCAGAATTCTAGTTAAACTCACAAGTTCATCATATATCACCATATTTTTTGTGGGAAATATATCTGGGATTCAATAAAGTAACCTGGAGGGAAGCAGGGAACTCTTTCAAGTATTTCTCATTGGCCTCAGATTAGAGTGGAAAGGACCCAAAGTGCACACAGGTCATTTGAGCATCTTTCTCTTATTACCTCTTTTTATCTTAGGTATAAGGAATGAGAGAATAGTGTGGAAATTAGAGGTAAGAAGAAATAGCACTGGATCTATAGCACTTTATAAGGAGCAAAGATATCCATTCATCAGTCTGGCACCATAAAGATACTTTGTGAATAAGCTCAGTGAATAGGCTTTGGGACATGAACTAGAATTTCCTTTGGGAAGAAGACATCCAGAATACGTCCACACAGCTGAGTAACTCTAATTGCACCATCCTTTAACCAGTCCTTGGTGGTCCTGCACCCGGCCACTTGATCTGTGAAGGGTCAGGGTGGTGAGTGTCAGCACATGCTGTCAGGACCTTTCAATACTGAAGTCTCAGGAGCTTTATAGTTAGTCCTGTTCATTTCTTCACCCTATGTATAAGCATTTCTGACTGGAGAGGTATGTATTTTTCACATGAGAAGAAAAAAAAATTTAAAAGTTTTAAAGTTCCTGTTACAACCCATATTTTGATTATACAGATAGGCTTATACAAGAATTCACATTTCCTTGCATTAGATGCAGACATTGAAAGGAAGCAGTCTTTCATTCAAAGGCCTTCTAATAAGAAATTAAATATAAGAGAAGAAAAAATAGGTCTACATATTTCTCCAGTGCAGTCAGAAAAGCACTCAGAAGCAGCACATATTAATGATGAATGTAAAATGTATAGTAAGAATCAGAAAAAAAAATACAGATAAATAATTTGGACTTAAAAGAACTGTAATTTCCTTGTCACAAACAGAAGAAGCATATCCATGCTACTTTCAAGTTAAACCCTCAGGAACTTAAAAAAAAGAGATTTCTTGAAGATTATTTTCTGTATTGTTGGTGATTCTGAACAAAATTTGCACCAAATTCACTGAGTTTATTCTAGAAATTCTGTTAGCATGGAGCTACATCCATAAAAATCAAGGCATTATAGTATTTTTTATCCAATAGTCTTAGCTGCACTTAGAATGATACAAAAGATGTGGCTTCTTGCTCCTTCTGTCTGGTTGGGTGTGTGGTTGTGTGCATGATGTTTGTGTTCACATGAGTTCTCTGAGTTTCTGTCTAGAATCTGTGTGAGCAGCCATGCATGTATGTATTTATGTATATGCACATGCAGTGCACACATGAGCTTTGAGTACATGTGCTTGCTGTAAATGAATCTTCAGCCTTGCTCCAGGTTGAACTTCGGGACAGGGGTCAGCAGCAGCCTTGCTTCTCTTCAAGTTGTTGAATCCAGCACGATTTATTTTCCTCTAAAAATCCCGTTCCCAAACACAATGTGTTGAAAAATGACAGATATAAGGCATCAGAAAGATTATTTTTCTAATTCCGAATTTCAAGTGTGGCAGTTTGTTATATTTTGTACAGAAACAAAGGCAGAAAAACAATTTTGCTCATGACAGACCGAAATTTTTCATTATATTACGGAAAAAAGTTGGTAAGAAGAGTGCTTCAAAAGAAAAAATGCATTAATATGTTTAATTTTTAGAAATCAGGAAGCCAGTAAGACTTACTGAAATACAAAGAGTTAAATTTCATAGACACGGGACTCACAAGTAACACAAAATGTTCTACACTTCCACTGTTAGGCTTAAAATTCACTAGCTTAGGGAAGACACCAATGCAGGTGTAGAGTGTCTATAAAACAGTCTAGTTCCACCCTTGGAAAACACGTGTAACTTGCACATACTGTCTATGTGGAAGTCCTCAGCTATAATATGCTCCAAAAGTCAGGTTTACACTTAACTCCTAGGATTTAACGTCAAAGACTAATATAGTGGAAGCCTATGTTCTGGACAAGCACCAAATCCGCGAAACACCTTTACTTAATATACATCTTAAAAGTATATACAATGGTCCTTTGGGCACAACAACCTAATGAAGGTTTCTGTATTTCTATTTGTCAACCATTTTTGCATGTATGTTTATCTAAGTCCCTGTTTTATTAGCTGAAAGGTGCCTACCAAGGAAGGGCTGTAAGAGTATTTTTCTGCAACTCTTATTCAATGTATTAGCACTACACATCTTTGAATTATTATTAAAATCCTAAGAGAATAAAGAACAAGCCAAATATGGGGCCTGCACCAATACTGAGAAGCATGCAGTGTACTACCTACCACCATATGCAGAAACAAGACCAGACAACAAAAAGCCAAAGTACATTCACCGAAATTCAGGTCAGAGTGGTCATAACTTTAGAGATTTAGCTTTATCTTTGAATGTCCTAATGACTGTAATCACGATCATGCTGTGTTTCAACCTCTTTGTTGCCTTGAATCACCCACATTCAGGTCAGGCCTAGAGGCCCTTTGACGGGGAACAACCTCCCAGAGCTGTGCCTGGCAAACTGCTTGGAAAAATGCACACAGTTCTGCAGAAACATAAAGTTACTGACTTGTTCCCACAGTTCAGCCAGAAGCAGAGTTGCAACAGTTACAGCTCTTAAAAGCTGTAAACCAAAAGATCATTACGGAAAATGAGAAGGAAAAGGAAAGGCTTCAGCTTTCCCACTTTGCTTGGCAAATTTCACTTCCAGTTCTGCCACAGACTCACCCTGCCCTCCCTCAACTAGGGAATAAGGTTTCTGAAGTAAAAATACAATGTTTGTTTGTGCATCTTGTGATTTTTGTTTTTAATTGGGTTAGGTTTCACCCACCAAAACTCACCTACATTCTCTAAGTCTGTAATGAATTGAGGAGACTGTTGATTTATCTTTGTCTTACTCACCCTTTCAACAAGGAATGTATAAAAACACATATTTTTCTGAATCCAAGGAGAAAATAGAACAAGCAATTTAAACATATTTAGTACTATCATATATTGTTTCTGAGAAGCATATACAGATATGTATGATATAAAATGCCCACAACAAGCTTTTGTATAAGCCAGTCACCACATACACGAATTTATATTAGTGAGTATAAGTATGCCGCAACACACACATATGCAATATCTGTTCTTAAAAAACCTAGGACACCAGATTTTTAAATCTCATTTCTAGTACTCCAAACTCAAAAATATACCACAACTAATACACACGTTAAGGTTTGTTGATCCAGTATTGCTTCCAGTGTAGAAAACAGTAGTATTTTCACTGGCACTGAATCAGAACGACAATTATTGAAGACACCTATAAGCATTTTTGAACAAAACAGACTAAAGCACCGCACAAAATAAGCATTATTAAAAAAATGGGATTCATGTTTAAAGTTTTCATTAAACACAATTAAACATAAGCTAACTGTAGTGGATATGTACCATGCAAAAGACAAGTATTTCAGATAAAGAAAATTACACATTTATTAATTGTATCTTCTTTTTAATTCTAAAAGAAAACCATGTAGGCCTTGCAGTTTAGCAAACTATCAGTCTGCACACTGAAAACAGGATAGTTAAAAATCTCTTAGTCCGTTAACACTAGCTAATTGCTGTCACTATGAAGTGAACTAGCATCCCTTCTTCACCATTCGCTACTCCCCAACAATGAAAGCTTATTTCTGCTTTCAGGTTTTGTCTAATCACACCAATGGCGAGGGTACTATTTCAGAACTACATGTATCAGAAATGTTTGTTGCTGTTAGTGTACAGGCCATTATGCTTTTCAAAGTGTATGTTATAAATAGCTTACAGCTATTACAAATGCAACAATTAGCTGATAAATTAATAAGACAGGCAAGCAAAATATCAATCATGGCCCTTCTAATATAATTAGCATAAATTACACAGGATCACAGATTATTGCAGTTGTTGCATAAAACAAGAGCACCTACTTCAGTTGTTCAATAACTTGAATACTTTTAACACTAAAACTATACAACATAATACTCAAAACATTAAAAAGAGACCACAAGAATAATGAATATTCATTGCTAATTTTCTGCTCAAAACTTGTTTATAGCAATTTCTGGGGTAAAAGAAAAAAAAAAGAAGGAATAAAAGGAAAGAAGAAACACAGCCCAAATGGACAGGGTTTTGTAGCATAATGTACAGTAAACCCCAGACATTTTCCAAGGACAGAGATGACAACAAGTGTAGTGATAACTATTGCACGGTGACCTAGTGGCCCATACAAGGCCTGAAAAACTGCTACATTAAAGTAGGCCTGTTACTACCAGCACAGTTAGCAACTTCAGTGATCGCATGAGTTTTAGAATGCAATTAAGCTGGCATAAAGAGTGCCCCTTTAACTCCTGGAATGAAAGGACAGCCAGGAAGCGATTTTATTTTAATTTATTAATATATATTTATTATGTTTTTTAACTGTCTTTCATTTCTTGTTGTCACTCTGACATCAGAGCACCTGTAAATTCTATTAGCATAAATATGGATTTTTTTTTAAGCAAATGGAAAAGCACATTTATTCTTAACAAGGCACAAAAGAGATATCCTGCTTCAGATTCTTATGCTGTCTGTAGTGGTTTCAAGATCTAGAAAGAGCTATTGTTAAATAATTCAAAGCGGTCAAACAAGACCATATTGGTAGAACAATCCGTATTCTGCCCTCAGTTAAAATTTTGCCTTCTGACTTAAGTTAATACAGTTACTCAAATAAGAGTGAGAAAGAATCTGATTAACTCTGTTCATGTTTGTATGCTATGAGGATAAAAGAATGAAAACTGAGACTTTCAAAATTACATCTCTGCATCCTTAATGTCAGTTTTGTGACACACTCTCCTGTTATACCACCAGCCATGCAGGACCAACGGTGTAAAGATTTTATCTCCTTGATTCATGTTGTAAAGATGGGAAACTGCATCATTAGGTTTTGTTTTGACAACTAGGTGAAAGGACTGAAGTGAATTCTACATAAAAAGAGGTCCCTTTCATCCTTGAGTAACAGAGATAAGCCTAAGAAGATTTATGGAAGTATGTATGTGCATTATTTTACATACACTCTGAAACAGTAGATCTGATGCAGGACAAAGACAGTGTCGTAAAGTGCAGGTGCTTCCCCGTTTCCCGGGCTTCTTTTCTTCCCAAATTTCATGTTAAATCCTTAACATTAAATGTAGGATCTGAGGCAGCGTTTCTGAGGAGACAATACACTTTTAATACAGCTATTATGCTGTCTGGGTGAGAGAATGTTTCTTGGCAAATGCAAAGAAAGCCATTTATGCACAAAAAACATTCTGGCTCCCAAAGACATTGAAACAGGATGTCCAAAGTTCTGGCTGTTCTTACCACCTATGGGAAAGGAACAGTGCCAGCAACAGGATGGGAATCTGCCTTTATAAAATTTGCAACAGCAAAAAGGCTTAATGTTTCTAATTTTTGTGATTTTATAAAGTTTTGACAACTTTTTGCATAAACCAATGGCTGGCATGTCCGCAGAAGACCTTCAGAATAAAAAAAAGGCAAAATTGTTCAAAGATTTATCAAAATAATTAAACACCACATATTATAAAGGTATAATGCAAAATTATGCCTCTGAGCTGTACATCCTGAAGAGTTGATACATGATGCAGGTATCACATACCAGTATTATATACACAGAGAACTAAAACTAAACTTGCATGCAAATTCAGATGTTGTAAATATATATACATATAGATGAACAAATGAAAGAGCTAAAATATCCAAAAATATGTCTCTACCCAATAAAATAAAAAGACCACATGAATGTACTGAAAGTCATGCATGCTTGCTCTGTATATTAAATCACACTAGCCTATAATGAAATATAATATGCAGATCCTTGAGCTCATGTCATGTCCCACTGATGTAAAAACTGAAACATATTTATCTGTTTATACTGTAAGTCTTCCGGGCAGGGCATATGTTTGTACAGCATTTGGCAAAATAAAGTTCTGGATTGTGACTGCAGTCCATATGCACTATAACACTACAAGCAATACAAGTAATTACATGTGCATGTACACTCATGTTTTCAAAGCCCAGCAGGAATATTTAGCCTAACAACTCCCTAGCACCAATGAGTAAAGGTAGGGAATGTATTCCCCAGAAGTACATTACTTGAAAACATCCAACTGCTTTCATGCAAACAGAGAAGAAAGCCACAAAAAAGCAAAACTCTAGATGGAGATTGAGTAAATACAAACATTAGAGCTTGAGCACATTCAGCTCTGGGGTCCCCAAAAGAAGTACATGGATCAGTTAGAGGAAATCTAGAGGGCCATAAAGATGATCAGAGGGCTGGAGAACCCCTCCTATAGGCTGAGAGAGCTGGGATTGTTCAGCCTGGAGAAAAGGCAGCTTCAGGGAGACTGTAAAGCACCTTCCAGTGCTTAAAGGAGCTACAAGAGACTTGGAGAGGGACTTTTTACAAGGGCATGTAATGACAGGACAAGAGGGAATAGCTTTAAACTGAAAGAGTATAAATTTAGATTGGTTATCAGGATGAAATTCCTCACTATGAGGGCAGTGAGGCACTGGAACAGGTTGCGCAGAGAAGTTGTGGCTGCCCCATCCCTGGTAGTGTTCAAGGCCAGGTTGGATGGGGCTTTGGGCAACCTGTTCTAGTGAAAGATGTCCCTGCTCAGAGCAGGGGAGCTGGAACTAAATGATCTTCAAGGTCTCTTCTAACCAAAACCATTCCATGATTCTATGACATTAGAATTACCTGAAGACATACAAGAACAAAAACACTATGGAGCAAAGGAGTTGCGAAAGACACAGTAAGACAAATATGTTTCCCAAAACTGAAGGGGAAAAAATTGATGATTAGCAGAGATAAAGGCAGGAATTGCATCTTCAAAGTAAGTAATGGAATTATGTACAATTTTTTTCCTTATTAACTATGCATTCTCAAAAGAATGGAAACTGCAGATGAGAAAAAACATCACAAATTTTTGACAGCCACTAGATTCAGAAGTTATCCTAGAAGTGAAATCAGAGCCCTAGAATAACACTGGACTTCTGCATGTGTTTACAACTTACCTTGTATTACACCTATCACTTTACATTTTTACAAGCTACAAATTCAGTTCTCAGATCAGAGAGCTGTTACATGAGAATGATAGAAGCCTAGGGTAAATAAACACACTAAACAGCGAATCCAGCAGCAAGGGAGGTAACTAAGAGCATCAGGTTGGTTTTGATGAATATTTTTGGTAATTCCCATTTCAAGAGATCTATCAGTCTGGTACAAGTTTTTCTCATATATATGGCTTGCAGAGATCCATACAGTTCCCTGCTCTGTCTTACTTACAAATAAAGTTGTGTAACAGCAATTCTAGAAACTGAGATGCAGGTGAGCCATTGTAGTTATATCTTCACTCTGTATTTGATCTTACTCAGAACATTCTCCATTTTACTCACTTTTTAATTTCTCAATCTGCTATGAGCATAATGAAACAGGGCTGGAAATGACCAACATTCATAAAGATCAAGTTGAGGACAATTCCAATATTGTATCAGACTGGGACTTGAAAATGAAAAGTCATTTCCATTGAGGTCAAATGAAAATCCACTGACTTATGAGGCGAGGATTTTGTCCCTGGAGTCTAACCCAGAGTTTCCAAGTACTACCTGGGGTATACCAGTATCACCATGTAGGTTACCAGATATTCTCTGAAATTTTAGGCAATTATAAATGCTTCATTCAAGCACCATGGTGCATATAGGCATCTCATTGCATGAGATATAATAATATTTGAGAAGCTAACAAAGCTTGTGAGATGCTCACAAGCAGGATTCCTAAGCCATAAAAAGGACTGAAATCCACTAGCGAATATCTCTAGAACCTTATATGAATTTTCACCATCAGCACCGCCACTCCTAAACCTTCAGAAAGCATGTTTCAGCTTCCTCCAATGAATGGACTGGCTTTAGCACTACAAGATTTTAAATACCTACGTTTCTATTCCTCTGTTTTCCTTTCTGGCTATCAGCACTTTATGTTAAAGTACTCAAGCTTCTCTTTGCAACCAAAACACCTACAAAGATTATTGTTTTACTAGAAAATTAAACTTTTGTGCAACTGATGCTACAAATAGCGTCCTTCAGAAAATCATTTAATATTATTAACTACCATTTTTCTGAGAGGTTTTTTTTTCATGCTTAAGACAGATGAAGAGTTTTCCTATAAAATCTCCATTCCCCTCTTCCAAAGTTTTCCAAAGCTGATCTACGATAGTACGTTTATGGAATTAGCTAACTACCTACAGTATGCAGTCACAAATCTTAAACTCCATCTAAGTCCTAGAACCTTGTGTTTGCTATTGCTGAGGTGGCTCCTAGAGCTGAAAACCTGGCAGTAGGAAATTAAAGGTACAGGAATTTAGATGTAGACTATGATCTTTGTATTTAATCCATATTTTCGTAAGTTTTATTCACACTTATTTGAAATCACTGAGGACATCTATAGATAGTTTTTATAACAGCAGTTTTAGAGACTACTGTATCTGTTGTTCTTTCTTCTTCCTTGAGTTCATGCATCACACCCTGTTGTGAATTGGAGCATAACCAATCTGAAGGGGGAACTGTCTTTTAATCACAGCTGGTATCTCCAAATTAAATTTTCACATTCAGTCATAATATTCCAGTTTCTGTGCCTCTATGGCTGAAAAAAATACCAGCATAACATAGTACAGATTATTTCAAAATGCAGTCAGATATTCCTGCTATAACACAAAGGGAAGGAGTAAAAACTGGTAGTATAGGTTGCAGAAAGCCAAAGAACAAATATCATCATATGTTACCTAGATTTGAAAAGTAACACAGAGAAAGTAATACTCAAGATGGTTGCCCTGATCAAGTCTGTTTTTTGATCTGTGACTTCATGTTCATTTATTTTCTAAATTATTTTTCATCTTCCATTTTGTTACCTCTTCTGGTTGTCTCTGTAGTCACTCACAGAATTTTCTGTGAACCAGCTGCTCAGGAGCAAAACAAAATGGTTAAATTTCTGACTTTTTGTGAAGGAGGTATACATATTTTAGGTTATTTCACTAAAAAGTGTATTTAGTCATATTCATATATCTTTCATTGTTAGTCTAAGATCCCACCACTGTGCTTCAAGTTTTTTAGTTTTTGATTAAGAAAAGTCTTCAAAGTGACAGCCATTAGAATTACTGTGTGGACAAGTTATATGCTTCTTACAGAGTTAAATACTTCTTTTTTTTAATATGTTTTTGTCTGAGATGTGTGTGCATGTGTGTCTGTTTATGTACGTGTATCAATGTATGCACATATATATACACACTTAAGTATGCACTTATGTGCATGTGTGCCCATTCTATTAGTATTCTATTAGTATATTATTCTAAGACATTCTGTTAGTACTGAAAAACGTGTTTGTAAGAATGTGTGTTTATAACACATTACTTCAGAGGAAAATAAAACCACGTTTGAATAAGAAAGAAATCTAAAACCTAAACCCTTTTAAATACAGGTTTTAGACTGGAAACCCAGCCAGACTTACAACTACAATGGCACTCACAAGCACAAGCAGCAAATACTGTAATACAGCAATAGCTTCTGTGCTCTATTCCTCCAGGTTTTCAGGTTTCCATGGAAATGAGTGGGAATCCCAACACAACAGAAAAATAACTAGGCTATCCAACTCACACCATGGTGCTGAATGTCTGAACAGCTGATACATGAGGCAGACATGACAAGAACAAAAATACACAGAATACAATACTACACATAACACTGGAGCCAAAAAAACTAGCCACAACTGCACCTCAAAAAGAACACATGTAAACTACTGCTGTAGGAGATGCATAAAGCTCTGCAAGAATAAGGTTTTACACAATTTTGAAGCTGCCCAGGATACAAATATAGGTATGTATAATGTTCTGAAACTAATTAATTGAGCAAGTCATAGATATTTAAAGCAGAGCCCAATTTTTCTACTATTGACTTCATTACACAGATGGTGAATTAAAAAAAAAAAAGTGTGGTTTTAAAATTCTTTTAATACTAATATCCAAAGACCTATCAACTACTGTGCAAGCCTTGGTTTCACAAATGATAGACCATTTACAGAGAACTTAATGTAGCAGCACAATGCCTTTATCTGGATGTTGAGGAGTCCTGCCAGTTCTTTTGCCTTATCACATGAAAGTTACAGAGTCATATGGCTCTTCTTTATTTGCTATTATATCTAAGATTTACATAATTTTTGGTATGGACACATAAATGCTTTAATTTTGTTAATGAACTAATGAAAAACAGAACCAGCATAGTCCTTAAACTTCCTCAAAGAAGGGGGGGGGGGGG
>VZTH01000544.1:326679-372964 GCA_013397815.1 Aleadryas rufinucha
TGAGACACGTGACGCGGGTGTGGGGGGGGGGTAAGCTTTAGCCAGTTTGACTAAGTCCCTCTTACCTGGCAACAAGTTTGTGCTATTATATTTGTTGTTGTCTGTCAACAGACTGTTGTTGTCTGTCACTGCAGTTGTGTCAGGCTCACTGCTGGACTTGGTACACTACTTTTCTGATCAGACAGACACAATGTTTGAGGTGTTTGAAAAGTATTTGGACTACTTTTTAATGGGAAGTCTTGGAGTATACAGAACAATATGCTAAGCCCAGCAGAGAGACTGCAGACAGTGATATCTCCTGCTCCTTATTAAGTTTTTCAGCCACATGGCAGGAAACAGCAAATTATGAATAGGTCCTTTCCAAGTGATATAATCTATTAAGAGGCAAACAAGATCTTTCACACTAAGAGAAGACAAAGGAGAAGATATGGTGATTAAGGAGTAGCCAGAAAGAGAAGGACAAACCTCCTCCATGACATTCTCCATGATGAAGAATACAACACAGAAGTATTGAATGTCAACAGTGATAGACCATAGGGCCTAGAAAAGTATCTAACTTCTCCGTCAAAAGACAAACAAAGCACAGCCTGAGCTGTAGGCTGGCTCACCAAGCTTTTGGAGGTGCAGCTTCCCCAGGGGAACAACACAGAACTGTGCCTCAGTATGACTGCATTTGCAGTCATCCTTCACCCAGGTGTAGATTTCTTTCCCATAGGCCATAAGAGAACAAAACATTGCCAAGCAACCACTGTCAAGAGTATTTCCTAAAAACTTAACCAACAGGCTAAGCATATTATCTTCTCAAAGTGATTCAGTTACTGCTAAGCCATTGTCAAGCAAGAAACAAGAAGAGGTAGCAAGTTATCTTATTTGTGCCTGTATGAAATGCGGTTACCAATTTGCACATTCATATGAAACACATTATTCAGTGTGTCAAGAACATCATACTAAGCTTTGAGCATTTTCTGACCAAGAGTGGTGCCTTACTAACATTTCACATGAGAATGGATTCATGATTTACTGATGAAAATCAGTAAATCAGCCAAATCCCTTAGCCCTATTGAACTTTGTTTACCTTTGGGGCACGTGGTAACTGCACATGACCAAGCTCAGGACACAGCACCTGTGAAACTAGAGGAGAGAGAAGACTGGGACAGGAAGGCCAGGATCTTTTCCTGAATGAGGTAAATTAGCAGTGAAACAGATGTAAGAAGCCCACTTCCTGATCTAACCTCTCATTTCTATTCATGTAAGGCATTTTGACAAATAGCAATTTGTGTTGCTAGGCTGTAAACCCAGTCACTAAAACTACTCCTCTTTTGGTGGATTATTTTGGTTTTCAGATAAGCACCACTTAGCTGTATTACCATAACTAAGGGGACAACAACATGGAGCACAGGGGCAGAAATAAGTAGCCAGGAACAGCTATGCACAAATACTCCATTAAATTGCTTCAGTGCTGAAAAAAGTAATGCCACAGCTTATCTGAGAGGCACAAGTATATTTTAGAAGTGGAGAACATTTCTTTCCACACAGTTAGGCTGACACAAATATGAAGTTCCTGAATTAGAACTGGTTTACCCTGAAGTTGCCATTAAGAAAGAACAAAATTAAACTGAGGGAGTTTCTCAGCCCTCATGCATGTAGATACCTTGAAAATAGTTACACACCTGCAGCTACATGCTGCTACAAAAGAGCATCTGCGATTCCCACTTATGGTTCACCAGAATTACTACTGGCTGCTTTGCCACATTCTGGTGCTCCTTTATCCATAACTATCTCCCAAAACTAAGGGCTCTCCAGCACCCTTAATTATCTGGATTAAAGTCTAAACATCGCCTGAGTCTTTCTCAAACTGATTAGAGGGCTGGAATATCTCTCCTATGAAGACAAGCTGAGAGAGTTGGGGTGGTTGGGCCTGGAGAAGAAAAGGCTCCAGGGAGGCCTTCCAGTACCTAAAGGGGGCTTATAAGAAATACAGAGACATGACAACTAACAACTAACTTTCTCTGAAATTAAAGCAAGTAGCGTAAGACCTAGTCATTTCACAGAAGAAATGGGACTGGAAGGAGTGGAAGGGATGATGCCCTGTTTCTTTGGTGGTAGCAGGTGATATCACTGCTGTCACTATTCTGGTCTTTTGTGCCACTCCTATTTGTCCTTAGTTCACTAGCAGACAAAATTTATTCATTGTAAGATGCATCTGTGTAGTCACAGGCCAAGGGTGATGCAGAATTTTCCTGTGAGAGAAAGCAATGAGCCGTGCAGAAGGCAGACACATTTTCATTGCATCTCCAGCTTTCTGGGAAATATACTTCAGAAAATTTCCTTAAATATTCAAGCCATGCTTTGATGAAAAGCTAAACATGCTTTGCTTTTCCCATTTTATAAAATACGATTATTAATAAGTTTCTATATCTGTCTTCACCAATCACGTGCCCATTACCTTTCTATGCTACAATAAATTATGATAATAAAAAACAGCAAATGGCACCTACAAGAGTAATCATGTCAGACTATTTAGACACTAGTGTCTGAAGTATTAATTACTGTCTTCAACATTTTTGTATATTTCTTCATAAAATCTACATGAAAAAATCACCTTTTGTTAGTCAAAATATGCTCAATGAACAGTCATTAGCACATTCCAATACATGTTATTTTTAAGTATTGCTTTACTGTGACTTTCTAAAAAACCACATTTCTTTCTGCAGACTGGATAAGGGATGGCCACATAGTAATTTTGAGCTCATTTCCTGAGAATTTCTGAACAGGCTAGAAGTACCCATAGAGCACACAGACAGTGAAACCACAGACAAAATGCCTTTAGGTGCAAGAGAAAGGTGAGAATAGATGGGGGGATAGGGAGAATGGAGGAAGTGCAAGGGTTTTATTGCATGATGAGGGTAATTATGGAGTATGAGACTCTTACAGCATTAAAATATACACATATTTTATGTTAATTTGATTGGAGTTTTGATGAGTCCATGTACGAAGATTTGACTGGAACCCAGGCCTGCCTAAACTCCAGCATTTACACTCAGGCTCTGGCTTTCTGCCCTGCTCTCTGGCTCCCTTGAAATGCAGCCGGTGTCACCTGCTTCTACTTTCTCTCTTCATTTTCACCTCTCCTACAGCAGGGAGGTCAGTGGGAGGAACAGGCGGGAGGTCAGTGCTGTGACTCTACCCCTCACGGCCTCACTGCTTATCACCTTTCCTCTTGTGTCTTTAGCAGAAGAAATTACACATAAACCAGATGAAAGGACAAAGCTGATGGATGTATGGCAGGAAATAACAGACATGAAATGTTAAAATGTTTAGTAGCCACCTTCTCCAGAGGCACACAGGCAGAGCCAGGAGCAGTCAATGGTGCAACTGAAGAAGGGGTCCAGTACCAGCAGCCATAAGGACCAGCTCAGGAACTCAGCAAGGAGAAGATGTAAGTGGAAGTGGAACAAAAGGCCTCTCAGGAAGACAAGAAAGGCAGTACTAAGTACAGGAGGCTGACAGATTAAGGGAGATAGATATGGCTGAGAGGTAAGAACACAAGGGAAAATTGTTAGAAACATTTTTAGGGACGTCTTTGCCTCTAGTGGAAGAGACTAAAACGTGTGTGAAGATTTCAATCATATGCCTACACTGTGCAATAAATTGCTGCAAGAAGTCCCCAACTCCCTCCTCCGAGATAGCACCAGATGAGCTAGTTCTGGCACCAAAGGCAGTACAGTAATCGCAGGCTCTTTAGGGAAGTCAGACTACTTACAGTAATCAAAGGGAGGGATAATTGGCCTTTGCTCAGTCATGCTAACACAGTTACGATTTTTCTGGGTCATGAGATGCAAACTGTTGCAGCATCGTGCCACACTGGCACACCACATAGGTCTAGTGTGTCTGTCTTACAAGAACAATGCACATGCACATGACTATTTCCTTCTACTATCTGATACAGCTATAGGGAAACTGCAAATTCTGTGCAGATGATATCCATGGTACAAGGGAAGAAACAGAAGTGAATTCAAATAGCCTAGCAATAAGAGGTATAAAGACAAATCCCTTCCACTAATTTTGCTATGGCTGTCCCTGCTGATCAGTAGATACATATTGGCTCAGCTAACATCAGGCATTTTGTGTCACATATGGCAAAGAAAACAACATGTATGGTGCAGACTGCAGAGGCAGAGATAGTTGCTTAGCTCACCTCTTAGCATGGTCACTCTCAGATCAGTGAAATTATTTCTTCCTGAGCTCCAACCTGTCTAAACAATAAAAGAGACCTGCAAAGCCCTGGAAGGAAGATTTTTCAATGGTGACTGTGTGACTGCCTTCAAAACTGGACTGTGTAACAGGAACAGCAAAATTCCACACACCAGTAGTGCTGTGGCTGTGCTCAAGTCAAAGCGATAGAGCGTTTCATAAGCCAACAGAAGTGAAAAACAGCCATGGTCTGTCCCAATATCAAGTGCATACCGGGACTGTGAGAGCACAAAGGTGAGCTGATTCAGCACTAGACCTTTGTCTATGAGGTTAGGGTTGCAATGACTACTGGCTCAAGGCAGAATTCCACAGTAATTCAGTACAGCTGAATGTATTTAAGGTTAGAATACAGGAGAATTTCCATGCAGTTTCAAAAAGAGCTCATTGTGTCAGTGTTGTACTGAATACAGAGAAATTACCACCAAGTAAATATTGCTTTAATGAAATGCTTACAATTAAAATTAATGTGGTATGCAAGAGAGATGTTATTGAACTAACATAAAAGAGTACCTTTCCCCGGGTGATTGACGATGCCCTATTGGATAATATAAAATGGAATTTAATAATGGTTGATTTCACATGAGATGAATTTTGCATGAAAAAACAATGGATGAAGTGACAATGTATAGCTACATATATGAAATGCAGAATATCCAAATTTGAATATCAGGGAAACTTTTTATTTTCCTTATTCTATACACACTGCTAGAATAGATAATTGATCCATCTAAAATGGTACTATTCTTTCGCTAACATCAGATGCTTCGGAGAAAGGAACTGCTTTGCTCCTTCCAGTCATGCAAACACTTCTACACATCATAATGATAATTAAACAGGCTCGTGCATTGTTACTTCTAACTCCTACAATTTCCAACTTTGGCTATGTACCTACTAATGAAAAAAAAATTCATACAGCAATATCTAAAAGACCTTTCCAAAGTATATGTAACAATAAAACAAGGGAGTCAAGCATCACTTCTCTTCACATCTTTTTCTCCCACTGGGTAACTTGTTTTGCAATTTCTGTATCACAATAAAATAAAAATAAAATAGTTTTACTTTAGTTAAATTAAGCCATTTCAAATAATTAAATGTAACAAATACACTAAATGAATACCTGTATCAGCTCCTGTATATTGCAATGAGTTGCAAACATATGATACCAGTGACATTTTATGTTCTAATAAGCTTCTCTTGCAAACATGGCATGTCTGGGCTCTTTAACAGGCCGATCTTTTATTGGCTTAGAAAGAAGGAAGGTGTCAATCCAGACACAGACTTTCTTTCTTTCAAAGCATTGGTCAGCAGATGGTAGAAAAAGCAATTCAGATCCTCAAAAGGACCTGATGTTCTTGTTTTCTCTCTATTTTAGGATGCAAGTCCTGTTATCACTGAACAGAATGACACTTGCAGCAGGTACAGCTGACACATGGAAATATGTTGGATCAGTCTCACTAATAGGATCTATGCATTTGCTAGAAAAATCAAACAAATATGGACCATTTGGACAGGCAGGTTCAGAACCTTACTCACAGTCAATTTTCTGTGTGAACATTTGCAAGGAAAGATACCAGATGGCTTAGGCATGTATTACATTGACATGTACATAAATGTGCATGGGTATATATGAAATAGGAAGAGCTGTGACCAAATTAGGGCACTAAATTACAAATGTGTAGGACAGGGCAGTGACAAAGGAAAGAAACCCTGAAAGATGGGGAGAAAGAATGGTAGTGTTGAATAAAATATGCATTATACATTAGCTTTTCTTTAAGGCAGCTAGGCTCCCCACACACATATACTAAGTTGGGGATTTACATGAGAAGTTCACTTTAACACTGTGAAAATTACGTGTTAAAATACTCCACACACTGATTGGAAGACTGGCTTCATCGATCACAGGTGCTGATATTAAAATTTCTGGTGGGAGTTTCATAGCTGATGAATTGCTTCACTGGGATTCACTTTGCCTGCCCAGCCAAAGCAAAAGTGCTATAGCAGCAGTCACCAGCACAGAAGGCTGGTTAGAAAGAAAAGTGACAGCGTCAGAATTGAGAAATGAGCAGCACCCATGCATGGATGTATTGGTAGGAAAACAGTAGGAAGAGAAGGAAAGAGCACTTACTGATAGAACAAAATGTAAGTCATCTTAAAATATGCATTTAAACCGACAGACAGATCCCAGCCTTCCTCCCACAAGAATCCTGAGGTCTCTGTATCCACCAAAGTCTTAATGGAATCCTTAAAATGAAGAATTTTTTTCTTTAGAATGGTAATAAGGTATATTTTGAAAGAACATTTTATTGAGAAAGGTCAGAGTAAAAGAGCACACCAGCTTGGTATTAAGAATCTCCTACGTAAGTGTACTGGGTCTAGATAGGACAGAATTAATTTTCATCATAGTAGCTCATATGGGGTTTAGATTTTTGATGAAAATGATACTGGTTACACAAAAATATTCCAGCTTTTGCTGAACAGTGTCTGCACAGCATCAAGGCTGCCTTGGTTTCTCAATTTGCCCAGCAGCAGATAGGGGAGGGCGCAATAGGTTAGGAGGCAGATGTCCTAAACTAACCAAAGACAGGTTCCACAACATGTCACATCATGCTCACGTACAGGAGGGAAAAGAGACAGTTTAGGAAGTTTCATATCTTTTGTTTGGTAACTGGATGGGCATCAGGCTACCTGTGGGAGGTCATGAGTGATTGTCTTTGCATCACTTTTGTTTCCGTTCTCTCTTCTATCACTTCTCCTTTACTTATTAAATAATTCTTTCTTTTTTTTTGTTGATCCCAAATTTTCTTGCTTTTAATCTTCCTTCCCTCCTTCCCCATCCCACTGGGGATGGCAGGGGAAAACTTAGTAAATATTTGGTGTGGTACTTAGCTGTCCACTGGGGTTGACCCACAGTAATTAAGAAAATGGCCAAGAACAGGTATTCTGCATCTTGAAGTGGTTTTATTTGTTTCTTATAGTTTAACCTAATAGCTTCAAAGGAGATTAAGCTAAAGTATTGAAAACCCCACCACATAATGTGGAACCAGAATATCCAAGACAATGGCTGTCGAGCCTCACTTCTGCCTAGCAGTTTCTACAGATGATATCTAAACAGACTTGGTGGTGATGTCACTGTTAGCTACTGGAAAGTATTTGAAGTAAAATTCCAGTATTTTTATACTTCACCCTTTGTTCCCATTTCATTAGCTTCAAGTTATATTTCTCTGTTACCTTTGTATAGGAACTGATTTGTTTGTCTCTTGAGCTCATTGATGTGCCCTTCTTTAAACAGCCTGTCTCACTGTCCACTCCCCCTTGCCTGCAGGTAGGTTTTGAGACATGACCTGTTAGCTCAGTTTGGCTACTCATTGGTAAGTCTCTGCTACTATCAAGCCCGAACCATGCTTATTATGACTGCAACTACTTCAAAGAGCTCCTGACTCCTTTCTAACAAGTCTGAGCAAAATTCAACTCTGATGCAGCTTTGCTAGAGTCATTTTGAATTACAGCAGGAACTAAGTAGATTCAGCCCAACTTTTCACGTCTGTTACTTTTCTGGCACACTGATGAGCCAGTGATCATGTGTGCAATTTCGACCAACCCGGCTACGCAAGATCTGAGTCTTGCACAGCTTTAACGGAGTGTGTCTCTTTCCTTCCTGACTAATGAGTTTTCATGAACAACTTGTATGACCAACAGCTTCTAAGTTGAAGGCTTTTATTCTACTATTTAATTGATGAGAAGTCTCAAGAGTTATTGCTGTGGAGAGCAGTGAAAGTGAAATTTCATGGGCCTTATTTCCTTATGAAACTTAAAATATTAAGTACTGGAAATGCAGAGTTAAACAGAGACAGGAAAGAGGGTGAGTTTAACACTGCATCCTACTTAAACTGTATGACATGCCAGCTACCTAAGATGTATAACCTTTAATTTCTGTATTTTCCACCACCCTTCCTCCTTTTTTCAATGATCTCATTTTATAGGATTTGAATGAACTCAAATCAAAGCAAAAATGCTTCCATTTACAAGTCTCAGTGAAGGTACAAGCTTAAGATCTAGGTTTTTGTATTGCTTCTAATAAATTTTTGATCCAGCCCTCAAACTCTGCAAATACAATAATCTCCTATGAATTATAAGAATTCTCTATTAATTGTAAGAAGGAAACTTCTGAACTGACTGCAACTCTGTAATTCTTGCTTATTATTCATAAATATCATGAGTTCCAGTATGTGGCCATATGATTTCAGAGGCATGATGAATGTAAATGGAGTATTTTTTTCACATGATATAATACAGAAGTGTATTACCAATCATCGCAAAATCATACAACCTCACTAGAAAGACACACTAGTTTGAGTGAGCTCTGGGTTATCACGGGAAAGGGTCAATGAAGAATAGTAATCAGAACTGGCACAGTGCTTCTGCTGAAGAATGCAGAGCAATGTGACACAGTGAATACAGCACAGCTTCAGGCAGTGCAAGTTCTGGCCTTATTTTTGCAGATGAGTTCTTGGGTTGCTGTTGACAAATGACATGCCTGTTTCCCCATAAATTCAACAACTAACATACAGGTTTTAGTATAAAATACATTAATACATTCATTACTGCAAAGTTTTGTAAAACGTACTTTCTCAGGACATATCTAGAGCCATCAGACAAGCTTTATAATATGAGTCATCGGTCATGAAAGCATGGAAAGATAAAACTTTGTGTTACTCTGTTGATGCTAAAATCTTCCATCTTGCCTACTACCCATTCAAACACTATTTCACCTGCAAAAAGGAAATCCTGTAGGACACTCTTTGCTTGTCTCTGGAGATGACAGGCATTTAGTTTTGAGTGAATCTACATGACTCTTCACTCTTAAAGTATTTTTTAAATACTTTAAAATGTTTACCATGCTCATTTTCAGGTGTCTTATCCTCTGGCAAAAGTTTCTACTCAGTACCACTGCAGTAAGTCATATCAAAGCAAATTATTTTTATTGTGAGCACCCAAGCCAGCTGGGGTGCATAATGTACCTGATTGAACAGTGCCCAGCTGGAAACTGGGAGTGCCCAGGCTCCAGTAGAAAGTTTTCTGCTGATGCTCATACTATAGTGTCCATGAAATGTAATAGTAACTTGACAAACAAATCTTCCCAGGCCCAGCTGCTGAACTTGGTATATAAGGTCCTACTGCATACCCTTCCTTGCAGAGGCCAGCTTTACCATTTACTATAAACGGTCTTAAATGGACAATAAAGACCTGCCATGACAACTGCTGGCCTTTATCATGTATGCTTGAGATGACAACTTCCTGGATAGAATACTAAAACACAATAAGCAGTTGAAGGTCTGTAAAGAGAGAGTAAGGTCATTTACTGCAACAGTGCCATGGATTTGTAAAGGGGCCAGGGTGGCTACAGGACAGTAATAGCTGCATTTATGTGCCCTAAACCCAGTAATTATATACCCTGACGTAACAGTGCTGAGTATTTGTCACTGTCCCTTGACTTCACCTGGACTGTACCATCCAACTGAAACAATGCTACTCATTCAATGATCTGGAAGCTCTGTTGACAAAGTTTGTGCAGAAATGTAGTATTAAATAGTGCTCACTTCAGTCAGCCAGCTAAAGAGTTGATAAGCAGGAGATGTAATTAAAAATATATACCTAATATGACTAGTGGACCCATTAGCATCAACACAGATAATTTAGCTTGTTAAATGGTCTGGTTAGTCCCAGACTTAAAAACTGTGTGAGTAAGTCTGTATATAAGCAAGCCACATTTTAAAAAAATCATATAGCACTGTAACTGAAGGCAGTATCCTTATCTTTTTTCAATACGGAAAAATGGGGTCAGATGAGGGAAGTCCAATTGCCATCTGCCAGCAGAATATCTGACTTGCCAAAGAGAGGTTTTAAGAAAATTGGTCTCAATTAAGTTTATCAGTTTTCAAATGCATTGCCTGTCCTCTTGTATTTGTCATCTGAGAAAGGTATAAAAGACCATTAATAAGTATTTTAGGTTTTCATCATGTTAGACTTATCTTGTTTAAAAAGACCAGCTACAAACGTATTTTAATTTAGAAAAGCAAAGAGACAGAATCAGTACCTAAACAGAAGTCAGATCTACACCTAGATTTTCTTGGTTTTACTGGTTTTGTCTGAGATTATATTAATTTTATTCACAGCAGTTTCTATGGGGCTGTGATTTGGATTTGTGACCAAAACAGTGTTGATAACACAGAGATGTTTTAGTTACTGCTGAGCAGTGCTTGCACCGCATCATGGCCTTTTTTGCTGAGGAGGCTCCGGGTGAGCAAAAGGCTGAGAGAGGACATAGCCTGGACAGCTGATCCCAATTGATCAAAGGGATATCCCATGTCATATGACATCATTCTCAGCAATAAAAGTTGGGTGAATGATGGAAGAAGGGGGAACATTCAGAGTTACAGTGTTTGTCTTTCCAAGTATCTGTTATGCTTGATGGAGTCCTGCTTTCCTGGAGATGGCTGAACACCTACCTGCCCATGGGAAGTGATGAATTAATATCTTGTTTTGCTTAGCTTTTGACATTTCAAGTTTACATCCATCTTCACTATAATAAAAGCCAAACATTTTCATTCTTTCACAAAACAGAATTTGCCTTACTGGAAGTAAACAGTACTACTCGTGAAAATGTGTTTGAGACAGCCTGACAATATGATCGTGGCCCAGTGAATGTCATCCTAAGTGACCTGTGTCACAGCTGCTCTCCCATCAGCCCCAGTGAGGAAAGAGGTCAGATAAGACAGACCGAGGGAACAACTGCATCAGTTTCATCCAGACTACTTAGCCTTAATGAAAAGGCAAACAGTAGTTCTTGCTGCCAAGTTCATCTGTCTTGCTGAGGTGTATAATTACAGTCTGGAGTTTCTGACTATGAACCAAGGACTGCAGCTGTTCCCACCATGCTCTTTGTAAGCACCCAGCAGAGCTGTAAAATGTCCAATCCAAAGCGCAGCTGGGAGCATGCTTTCTCCACCCTATCCTCCTGAGGAAGGGTTTGCATGGGTCTCGTTATTGACAGGTCTAGCACAAGGATAAGATCACATAATTAGTATAAGCACTGATTATTGGATACTCTGAACAGAGGGATGCAAAAGAGGAGGCTCCCTATGCCATGTGCTACAGATGGTGTCCAGTAAGTTTCTGAACTGTCCCAAAGAGGAATGGATCCCCCTGAGATACACAGTCACTTTAAGTGCTTCATCCTCTCAGAAGCGATCAAGTCTTTCCAGTGGTTTTAGTAACAAAGCATGCACAGTACAATTAAACCCTATCTTCCAGGAAAACATGAGTACAAAATAACAGAGCAGCGAGCACAACAAGATTTAGGCTTGGTCTGTTGTCCTCAGGAACAAGAGACTATTTATCTGCTTCCAAATTTCTGGAACAAATTCTAGATCAAGAGGAAATAGTAAGATTCTTACTTCTTAGAATTTGCAGTACTTTTTCCAACCAACATTTCAGACATACTCTATGCATACTTAATGATTTATTATGATAAAGTACATTTAGGTCATCAGCATTTGTATTTTTGCTACTAACATTGACTCCAAATACAATCTTTGCTATTGTCTGGATACTTGATAAAAATCCTCTGCTCAGACTAATCTCACAGTGGCATTTTTTAGTCTTTCACAGACTTATCAGTCAGACATGTTAAATAGATTCAATCTTAACATATTCAATTATATTTTTTATTTTAAGTGTTTGCATTGAAAGAACTACCTCCTCTGTGAGGTAAAGGAAATTTCATGTGCATGAGAAAATAGTGATGATAGTATTACAAGTTCAGTGCTTGGATTCCTCCTGGTGCCAGCAGTGAAAATCCCATTTACATTTGTTACTTTTTGGATGCATTTAACTTATACATAAACATCTATCACTGCATACATTTATGTCCATTTAATTATTAATTTTTCATTCATTATGTATCTTAACACAGTCTGTGAAGCTAATGTATATCTGAACAGATTCTTCCAACTGTTTATTTTTGTATACACAGCTGAAGTATAAAAATGCGCCTCTGTATACAGATAGCATGAAGAGCAGCAACTTATACAGTCACTGCTGAAAAAGAACAACCACATTAAAATACAAGGGCCTACGAGTTCCAGAATTTGCTTCCTGAAATCACCAGGAGACTTGTAACCCTTGGGTAACGTCAAATATAAATTAGGAATTGATAATTTCCAATTATTTAAAATTACAGAGATATTTCTTTTCTCTTTCTGTTGGCCTTGACTGTTGTGACCGTAAATATTATTCTTAACTAAATAACGGATAATAAACTGATATCTTTCAGCACCATGTACTGAATTTATTTATTAAGGCAAGTCCTCTTTACTGTATTGGCATAGCTACAACTATGGATCTACACCCATATGATACGTACATATCTATATGATTGGGTGATTGTCTTCATTAAGAACAACTGATTTTTTTCTGGAACCAATGTAACCCTTTGTACACAAGGCTCTCACTTCTCACTATTCTTTTTCACAGAGACAAGTGGTCTGGTTCACTCTTTTTTTTTTTTCCCTCTGGCTTGAATTAAATCTGTTTCATAAAAGTTTATGGCCGCTATGTTTTCTCTTCTGTATTCATGTAGCTATAGCTTTTGGTTTTGACCAAGATTCTACTACCATGACACTTGCGGATGTACCAGAAGTCTCCTGTGCATCCTTCCCTCATTCCTTCTCTAATTCCCTTGCGTTGATGCTTTAATGTATATAGTGCAACGGTTATTTTATTGACATACTTGAGAGGTGTTTTTGTATGTGCTCTTCAACCATCACTTTTCTCTCAAAGCTAGACTAAGCTGAAACCTTAATAAAATGACAAGCTAAAAGCAGTTACACTTTAATTCAGACAAAAACAATATTTATGTAAGGTTTTCATTTCTGAAACATGTCTAGTGCTTATTTAGGCCTTCTTTAATCAACATCTTCTGAACTGCGCTTTGAGATCTTGGCTCTGTCCTTATTAGGCTGAATCTGTTCAGAAAGAACTACGAGTTTGCTTCTATATTGTTTTCTTTCATCAGTCTAAATTCAGATTTTAGGAATCTCTTTTTCTCCTTTCCCCCCATATCAGTGATATAAATAGCATTCCATAGCATCACCTCTACTGTTTGAGGAGTTTATCCTCCCACATCAACCAAAAGTATGACTTTAAGCACTATTTCACAGTAGGACACAGAAGAATCTCAAAAGTAAAGCACTGCGATCTTTATAACATTTATCACTGTTCTGGATATCAATATTATTTGCTTTTGTTTTGGGATCAGTAAGCCAAAACCTATCCATACTATTCTGTCATCTAGATCAACACCTTTGAGGCATCACAGGACTATCACAACTGCAAGGCACAATGGAAGATATTGTCCAGACAAGGACGCTGTTCCCTAGAGCAAAATGTATCATGAAATTCCTGAACTCTTGACTTCTCTGAGACACACTGGTGGTGCACATGGACACACAACAGTACTGTAGTGTTTCCAAAAAATACCTCAAGGTATAAATATTCTCTTTTAAGTGGAAAATAATATAACACTGATAATTCATTTGACAGAAATTTATTTTACATACTTGCTTTAAGGAAAGTGATTCTGATACAGAGATAATTCCAGAAAGACACAATTCTTATTTTCCATCAGCTTTACTCATCAGCCACCTTCTACTCAGCTTGAGTCATTCTGACCACTGCTATCAAGATCAAGACAGGCACATGATGTTTGTATCAGCTTCTGGTAAACTCCATGAGACAGGGTAATCCTCATAACAACCTGCCTATTCCATATAATGAAATCTGACTGTGACACTCTACAGATTTGTACTTGAACAGATGTCTGAACCTCACAATGAGAAAACCTGGTAAGAGAAGAGGCAGACAACTCAGCAGTTCTTGACTTTGGACCTTGTTTTAGCCATAGAACATGTGGCCTTTGAAAGTTGTGAAAACTGTATTATATTTTAAGTAGATAGTAAAAGAGAAGTTAAAACAGCCTGCAGTTAATAGACTGTCCCCAGGCCTTAGTGCTCCAACAGAAGGCAGTCTAAACTGTGCATGAGTTGATTAAGACCCTTTCAAGAAAATAAATTGTAGGGGGTTTTTTTAACCCTCTTTTGTCATTTAGAAGTTGAAACCAAATTCACCATTTTCTGATTTTCCTTCCACCTCACATCACTCCTGTGCATTTATACAGTATGAAAAGGTGGTGCCATTCAGAGCTAATGCTCTGCTTTGAACAGGGGCTATTAGCAGTGCCCAGGACAGCTCTTACTACCTAATTCACTCTTAATTTCTACTGTGGGTTGGGGGTGGTCCTATCTCCCAGCTGCTCAACTGAGATTACCAAATCTTTTCTATTTTTTGTCAACATTTCTCTAGTTATGAAACTTGAAATAATGCACTGAACAGTTTAGATTTAATCCTTGTCCACAAGTCTTGACACAGACTTAATGGTCATAGAAATAAATTGGGAATACGACCTATGGGGCCTGTAGTATCAACCAGTTCCAGCAGAACAGCAGAGCTAATAAAGTCAGGAAAAACTGAATTTCACACTGAATGCCTGAATTAAGAATATAGAGGAAATTCATATCTGGTAGACACACCAAGGATAAATTTTGGCATTTCTGTCAGTAGCAGTTAGATTTTTGGCTCATAAGTACACAGAGATGTCATGTATAATGCCTTGAAGAGGTAATGGAGTTAAAAGTAAGGTTGAATGCAGGAATTTAACCTACAGAATGCTTCCACGTTCTCTCCAGTTTTTTAAGAAACTGAGCAACTAGAGATCCCAAATGAGCACAGGAGTTTTGCTAGTTTGTCAGAAAAAAAACCCTTACAATTTCACACATTTAAAAACATAACAGCAACAGTCATTTTTACTGTATGAAATCCTCTTTTCAATTTCCTACCTACCTCCACAAGTCAACATGTCCCAGATTTCCTCTCCCACCTTTCATGACGTGATTTGTGTACCCATTGCCAGAGCTCGTGATTTCACTCATCTGTTCCAAGGTTCCTGAGCTGCTGCTACTGGCAGGGAAGGAAATCATCATGGCTGGTTTTCCATTTTCCACATCTCCCTTCCCAGTATTCTTTACATTGCACAGCACGTTACCATCCTTTTCACCCCTCTCCTCCTTCATGTAATTTCAAAGTTTTCTCCCAATAAGCTTTTAACTCCTTTTTCCTTCTTCTCAGTACATCTTTGCTTCCTTTAAAGGACACTTTTTTGCCCTTCTAAGTCTCCCCATTTCTCCTGCCTTTACCTGATTAATCACTCGTTATTATTTAGTAGACTACTGTTGGAATCCCCTTTGCAGCACGGAAGACGCTTCATTCTTCATGACTGCTCCATAAAAATAAGTTTGCCACAGCTTATGCCTGTTCTCTCTCATGATCCAGTTCTCACCAAAGTTAGAAGGAACATTTCTTCTAATGTTTAAAAGGGTGGTGGATTGCAGTCTTACCTTTTTCTATCTCAAATTCTAAATGCTCACTCTAACTTTTTTTCTTTAAAGTCTTTAATTTAATCCCTGGTGACAATAAAGATGACTATCATTAAACAGAATTTTTAAAAAATATGACTGACATTAAAAGTAAAACTAAATTTAAAATCAGCCTGATTTCCAGCTATAATGTTACACAATTTATACAGATTTTAAACTTTATCTCAAATATGTACCAGATGCACTCAAAAATATAACTGTTTTCTGTTTACAAATACGTATTTTTAAAATGTATCTATTTACCTTAACACATTATAGAGCAATACTGGAATGTGTGTTACCAAAAAATGAACAAGGTTGATTTTATTTTCAATAATCATAATTATTTTGAGGCAACACTAAATTATTTTATTCCATAATTGGGGATTAGCCATATGTCAGGTTTTCTTCTTATAAAACTTTGTGACAAAAATGGAACTACATTCACTTTTTAATGGCTGGAATCTCTGTCTCTGGTAATCCCTTCTGGTTCAGTAGCAAAAAATAGGACAGCAGTAAAAAAAGTCATAAATTGAATCCATTACTTGTGACATGCATTGTAACAAGAACCAGAAATGGCAATTATCATGATAATTTGCACAACAATATGGTGGACTCAATCTTGTGACTATTTTACACAGATGAAATATACTGTAAGGCTCCAGTCCGCAATTACCTACAAATCAACTTTAATGTGACTGCTAAAGGGAAACACTTATGGTAGTAAATTAAGCATGAGTACATTTGCCAAAACTTGAAAAAGCCAGTAATAAGGGTTAAAACACAGTACAGAGAATTGATCTGCAAAGATTTATATTTCTGTTTTCAAGTCTTGTACCAATTACAAGACAATAGCCCTTATTCAGCATCTATTAGTGCTATTGATTTCAGTAGAAATTAGACACATCAAGTTGTTCCAGCACTGGACCTCAAGATCTTTGCTGCTGAGTGTCTGGATTCAGCTCTGCATGAATATATATCCTTGCAAGGAAACTTAATCTTCTCAATCCCCTTGTCATCTCAAACCCTATTATAGGTCAAGACCTGCATAGTTTAACAGGAGACGTGCATAACTAAGATTAATCATTCTAACCTGATCTTTCAAATGTGAAACATCCCACGTCTCTATAAACTAAGATATAATCCAAGCGAGTCATAAGTTTCCAAAAGACTAATATTGACAATAAGTATTTCAAAAGCAAGTGCTCTAGGCCTAAGTGAGGTATACAGTATATACTGGGGTAGTCTGTACTATTTTTTATTTGAAAATCAGTTGCTCATAATAACCTTGGAGGATCAGGGTGGAAGAAATTATATGTCATTGTGTTATATCTATTTGTCCTAAATTTATGTGCATCAAGGACCTTTTAGCACAGTGGGCTAACTTTAACAGACATAAAACTTTACTCATAGATACTCAATGTCTCTTATAAATAAACAACATGTACACAACAGTCATTCAAGTAAGACAGAATAAAATAGTTTACTATTTTTCTCACTTTATTGACCTTCCTTTCCTTAACCAACCTGCTTATGTCTTAGGGAGACTAACATCTCTCAGGTCCAAGAACAGTGGTGCATTCTAAAACCAGAAGTTTTGAAAATTATTTTTGAAAGACAGCTTGCAAGTATGTCTTTCAGAAAAGACAAAATCAGTGAGTATAACTGCTTTTCTCTGACTAGATATTTTTATCTAGTATGCTTATCACCATGACATTCAAGGATAGAACACAAAACTGTTCCACTCAGTAAAATCAGATAATCCATATTAGATAGATATATGCTTTATAAATTATTCCTATGGGTTAGATCTCAATTTTCACTTGGTAATTAAAGAGTTAACAACACAAGAGCAGGATCTAAAGAGAAGACAAAGCACAGCAAAGGTAAAGGCTGTTAGGCTACATCTTTGAACTCTCTTAAGGACTTTGCAGTACTGGCATCACTCCAGAGCTTAATTTGATACATTCTGAAAGCCTAATCACCTTCTGCAGGGAAGAAACCTCTGACCATCACACTGTTAAATTGTAATGCTCTTATTCTGCCTTTCTGTGTCTGATGGTTTGTTGGGGGTTTTTTGCCTTTTTTTTCTTTTTTTTTTTGAGGGACATGTGGATTGTTTATTTGGTTCAGAAAAGCAGATTATTTGGGGTCTTTGTACTCATTTCATGCAGGCCATTTCCTTTAATATTACCACCAATAAAACCATAGCTTGCATTTTTGCTGGTTTTAACATTTATATTAAATACCTCATAATATATATATGTTGTTATTAAATATTGCCAATATGCCAATAATAAGTTAAGCACTAAACAAAAATATAAACAGCCCAGTGTGTCTGTCATTAAGTAGTTCTGTCCCTAAGACATAAGTTAGTGCAGTTTTACTCAGTGGATCAGTTTATTTAATATGGTCTATTACATAGCTATCAGCTATAAAAACACGAATTACACAAACTTTCACTGCTAATCAGCATCAAGAAAGAAGAAAATATTTGAAATTAAGCAGAAAATATGTGAAGTAAGTGAAATTAAGTTACTTTAGGAAGACCTTTTTAATTAACGTTTAGTGATGAAGAATCAAAATACCTGGAGTGTACTTTTAGTAGCCCACTAATGCAAGGTGTAATGATGAAAATATTTTTAAGATTATGTTTTCCTTGTGACAGTAAGATGCTGACATTGTCTATTATTTTGGAAGCATGAGTTTCCTTCCATAATGTTTTAAGCAGCAGCATGCAACAGAGACACACATGACAGAACAGAAGGTGCTACTGCCCTTACTACATTGTTTTGGTGTCACTGGGAAAGCACATTCCTTTGTTCTCACTGACTATAGAAACAAACATATGTACTGGGATATAACTCAGAAGCTAAATTTAAAAAGAAATCTTAATTTGGGAAACAATACAGACTTCTCCATATTTTATCTTGAATCACATGGAAGTATGTAATTGGACTTTCATGATGAAATAAAGTACACACATGTATAATCAATCCCAGGTTCAGGCTAGGGGTATTTTTTCCTTTTTCTCTATTACAAAACCCTTCAACATTATGATATCAAAGGTCATCTTTAGAATATAGGTTACCTACAATGCATTTATCAATATACTTCACAGAAAAGCAGACCTCAATTCTCAAGTCCTAGTGTGGAAAACGTTATTAGTCTTTTACCATAAAAACTTTTAAAGCTTGTAAGAAAAAAAGCAGTGTGTATTTCTCAAACAACCCGACCAGTGTGCAAAACTTGTGTGGTAAAAGAGATGCCTGGGCATCTCAGCACAAGGGAAGAATGCACCCTCTGCTTTACAACTTTTTAGCTTCCCTTTCAATTAATTTCAAACAATTGGGAATGTTTGTGCGGAAGCAAACTAGATTAATTACCTTACCTTCTGTACTAGTGTTTTGGTGAAGCTTTTTTTTTTTCATGGTACAAGAGTTTTTTACAAGTTTGAGGTAAGATCTAGAAGTTAAGGGTTCTTTCATGGTACAAAGTTTTTTATAACTTTGCCATACCCCAATTACAAGAATTTTTCTTGTTTCTAACTCATATATCCATCTAGGAGACCTCCTTGGCTAAATCAGCATGAAGACAGCTTCCCAGATAGGAATATTTCACGTGTCTATGTTTCAGGCTTTTTTAGGGCATCTGAATACTAGGAAAGAGGTAACACCATCAGTGGTATCTGTCCTTTATGCTCTCTTTTATCCTTTAGAAAGGCCTTCGTAGCACTTGGTGCATGTCCCCCTTGAATTCTGAACATCCAAAGTCCTGAATCACTAGTGAATCCTACATAAAGAGACCTGTCTGGTCCTCTCCTTCAGCTGCCTGTGACTTTTTCTCTGTGACAACTGGATATTTGTGTTGTGAAGGGAAGAAGAGGCAGAGGCCTCACTGAAGCCTAGGTAGGCACAGATTTACCATCACCAAAGCTAGGGTCACTGTCTCTGAACAGCACTGGTCATTCACAATCAGCATTATGTGTTCACAGTGTCCTTTAAATTAGTCATTAGTGGAATATGAAAGACCAACTTCCTGGCTCTACATCAAATTTAGTAGTGACACTAAAGAGGTGGCATGCCTAGCTCTAGACCCTGTCCCAGCAGAGATCAAGGTTATCTTAACCTCTGGAAGACGGCCTGTGGAGCCAATGCGCTGGGCGGCTGAAACCTAGTGGTGCTGACAGGACAAGGCCTGCCAGCTGTCCCAACAAGACTGGCTCAATGACAGTCTCCCACAGCTTTCTCCTGGAGAAGCTGGCTTCCCACAGCTTGGACAGGTGCATTCTTTGCTTGGTTCAGAACTGGATGGACGGCTGGGCCCAGAGAGTGGTGGTGAATGGTGGTCATCACAGCTGGTGGCCGGTCACTAGTGGTGTCTCCCAGGGATCAGTGTTGGGCCCTGTACTGTTTAATATCTTTATTGCTGATTAGGATAAGCAGATTGAGTCCACCATTAGCAAATTCACAGACACAAAATTGGGTTGGAGTGTTGATCTGCTGGAAGGCAGGAAAGCTCTGCTGACTGATCTGGACAGGCTGGATTGATGGGCTGACACCAAAGGTATGAGATTTAACAAAACCAAGTGCAAGGTCCTGTACTTGGATCACATCAACTCCCTGCATCGCTACAGGCTGGGGGCAGAGTGGCTGGAAAGTAGCAAAAGGACCTGGATGTGCTGGTAGACATCAGTTGAACATGAGCCAAAGTGTGCCCAGGTGGTGAAGAAGACCAGTGGCATCCTGGCCTGTATCAGCAATAGTGTGGCCAGCAGGACCAGGGCAGTGATTGTCCCCCTGTACTCAGCACTGCTGATGCCACACCTCAAGACCTGTGTCTAGTTTTGAGCAAATCCAGAGAAGGTTGATGAAGACAGTGAAGGGTCTGGAACAAAAGCTGAGGGAGCTAGGATTGTTCAGCCTGAAGAAAAGAAGGCTCAGGGATGACCTTAACACTTGGTACAACCACCCGAAAGGAGGTTGTAGCCAGGTGGGGGATGGTCTCTTCTCCCAGGCAACCAGTGACAGGACAAGAGGACACAGCCTTTAGCTGAACCGCAGGGGAAGTTTCAGTTGGAGATTAGGAAGAAACTCCTCACAGAAAGGGTGATTAGACATTGGAATGAGCTGCCCAGAGAGGTGGTAGAGTCACTGTCCCTGGAAGTGTTTAAGGTAAGACTGAATGTGGCACTTAGTGGCATGGTCTAGTTGGCTTGGTGGTATTCAGAGACAAGCTGGACTCAGTCTCAGAGGTCTGTTCCATGATTCCATGGTTCCAACTGATTCCATGATTCTGTGAATGTCAGAACCCATCCAATTTACACTCTGTGTGTGCATTTACCCTCTGCCTCACTGTAGTCTTTGGAAGGCCTTCACATATTTATTGACAAGTTTGAGTACAACTTCAATGGACGTAGTCTCAGAAACAAAAGTGATGCAAATCCAAATTGTAAGTACATCAAGGAGGTCATTCCTCTACATCCACACCTGGTACCACAACTCCTAACTTAACTACTTAAAAGCTGAAAGGAAAACCTCTCTCACCATTCCTTCTAAATCTCTCCTCCTCTTCCCCCAACAATTATATCCCACTTTTCTCCACTAACTGTCCTCCAACCTTAATAAACTTTTCTAGGCTGTACCACAAAAGGCAGGACAAGATCATATAACCCATGATGAATTCCCTTCATACATTAATAAGAAACATTTAAATCTATTCTTCTGTCCTGTACTGTCTCTCCTATCTGCAAGGGTTAGGACACACCTTACAGTGGAAACGGACAGATTCTCATCCCATGCAACTGCTAAAAAAGTAAGTTTTATAAAACACAATTTAACTGTACCCTGGGCTCCTCTGCATGAAGGCTTATGCCATCTCCACCATCTATATTCCCACACATCTTTCCTTACCCATCTGTTCCTGTTTGGCCTTTCTCCAGTAGTCATGCTAAAAGTATGGCTCCGAACCTGTGAAAGCAGTGAGTAGGCACCACTGCTGTGCTCACCACCTAGCATGGAGCAAGAGACAGTTGCCCCAAGCACCTGCCAACTCTGAGTGCCTCACTGGAGGATATCACCCATCCACACTCCAGCATTTCTCCTCCCTCCACATGCTCCCCAGCTCTGATGCCAGATGCCTCTGCTCTATCTTGCAAACACACTCTTGGTCCAATCATTCTTTCAGTGTCATCTAAGGATGCTCTTTTACATATCAGAAGCTAAGAGCTTGACCCAGAATGAGGGTATACAGTGATGGCATTGTCTTCTGGGCTGAGAGAAGGAAAGGATAAATTTAAAACTAAAATGTCATTACATCCAGAAAATAGCCCTGCTGGTTTTGTTTTAAAATGTTTTTAAGAAAACAAACATTACTCACTGCCAGATACAAACAGGGATAGTGTTAACAAGCAGTAATATTTTAAAACATATAATTATACAATAATTTCTTATTCAAGAGCTCTTGGGCAAATGCAACAATGTGAGATTGGGGAAAGGCTTGTTTGTGGAGTATATCCCATCTTTGTCCCAATTTTGTCTTATGTAATCAACACCTAAAAACTATATGCCTTTTACTTCTCTTCCTGGTATAGCCTTGTCCCCAGTTCCTGAAACTGAAAAAACCCAAAAGGACTCACTAATGTCCTGCTGTTTCTCGTTGTCCAAGTTGCGCTGTTTCTCATTGTCTGACATTTTAAAGTCTTTCCCAATAGTGCTGGAGTAGGCTATTGGAACAAATACAAATGCCCTGTGTCATCCAGGGCAGCTAGAGAAAAAACTAGCTGAAAATCTAGCTGGGATCTAGTGGGTGTCTAGTAAGTGATGCTGGTCTCAGGTTGGGAGGAGCACGTGGTCTGGTGTCTAGGCAGACCACACTGGAAATGGGTGATGGAAACCCAGGACCACCAGCAGTGTCTTACTGCAGGCCTAGGACTGCAGTTTATCTGACACTGGAGAGAGGCGCCTGACTGCTCCTGGATGGCGTCCCCAGCCAAGCTGGTGATATGGTACCTGTACTACAAGTTCTCTGTTACTGCACATAGCAAGAGAACTTTCTGCCTTTCAATCTTCCAGTGAAGTGTATGGTTATCTAGCAAAAGCCTCTTCCAGCATGGCATTTCGCCACCTACATGCTAAATGTCAGCCTCTTGGAGACGTCCTGGAATAATTAATGCTTCCCTGTCCCAACCAAAAGTTGCCCTTTCTGACCTCATGTGTTTCTATTAATTTCCTAATCCCAAATTAGTTGCTTCCCAACTGCCAGCCCTACTGGACCACACAAACAAGTTATTTCATACAGGAAATATTTTTTTGCATGAGTTTGACAAAGTTGTGGTACTGACAGTTCTCCAACCACATAAGGACCCTGTGTCCTCCAGGCACCACATGCTCCAGGTTACCAGCTACTGCAGTTGCAGACCTGCCACTGCAATACCACATCACTGTAAAGGACAAACATGAAGTTTCTGCCTAGACCATGGGATTTCTGAAGAAGGATACCATGCATGAAAATACCAAGTGTCATATGCCAACACAGTAGCATGTCATGCCAAGTGATCTTGTGCCTGGGAACCTCAAGGGGCTTTTAAATTGTCCACTGAAAGGTAAAGAAGGGTACAGAGGAGTTGGTGCCCAATATTTTGTGGAAATTTAATAATAAAGTCAGAAAGCGTAAGAGGAAAACACAAAAAACCAGACAGTGAGGAATTCTTGAAAAATGCTTTGTCGGGAAGGGGTATGTACAACTCTATTATGTCCACAAAGACAGATAAGGGCAATTATTGCAAAATCTTTGGCTGGGACTATGAATCAGAAAACATTTTACTGTTGTTTAATTATACAATCCAAAACCAAAATAATGTGAGGTAAGAAACCAAATCTATATCTGAATAGCCCTAGAATTTTGGTTAGCTCATCACTGAATCTGATTCACTCATGACACATTCTTCAAAAAGTACACAATGTAAAATCCTAAACTTGAAATTTTGTATGTGAAACAGGAATCTCAGGAAGGCAAAGTAAGAGACTTCATAAAAATGAGGCTAGCAAGAGGCCAAGCAGGACCTGATCACCTGAGAAATGCAAATTCCTGCACGCAGACATTAGAAAAGCCAGGAAGCTGACCGTCCGGAAAGCAGCTTTGCAGAGAAGAACCCAAGGCTCCTGGTGGACAAGTTGACCAAAAGTCAGCAATGCACACTTAGGGCAAAAAAGGCCAACAACATTGCCAGGAGGTTATTGGAAGTGATCCTTCTCAACACAGCACTGCTGAGGCCACACCTGGAGTACTGTATCCAGTTCTGGGCTCCTCAGTACAGGAGAGACATGGACATACTTTAGTAAGTCCTGCAAAAGTCCACAAAGATGATGAAGGGACTGAAGCATCTTTTGAACAAGGAGATGCTGAGAGCTGGGATTGTTTGGCCTGGAAAACAGAGGGTTTAGGGGGATCTTACCACTGTGTATAAATGATTATGCATTTGAAATGTAGTGCCTGACTGGGACATGAAATGAAGAGGGAGCCACACTCTTTTCAGTGATATCCAATAACAGGAAAAGAGGCAATAGGAACAAACAACTCAGACAGAATACAGAAAATTCCACTTAAACATTAGAATTGCTGGGGCTTTGTTTACTGTGATCAAACACTGGAAGAGATTGGCCACAGAGCTGTGCAGTCTCCATCTGCGTAGACTTTCAAAGTCCAGCTGAACACAATCTTGAGATACCTCGGCCATAACCCTGAGAAATCTGTTCTAACTCACCCAGCTTTGAGAAGGTAGATGGGACTATACCTCCAGAAGTCCCTTCCAGCCATAACCTGTAATTCTACATGTGAAGACAGAAAGTCTTCAGGCAAATGACCATTTTGGAGACAGTAGATATGTTCTGAGTATGATATCAGGCTTAGAATTTGTCAGGATGGTTTGAGGATGGAGGTTAACCATGCTTACTATTTTATTTATTAGAATATATAATAGCATATATTAGAAATACATTCCAATATAACTCAATATACTCTTAAACAAAAGACTGGGTTATCTGAAAATACAGCTTGACTGGTAGTTTAGAGATTTGAGCAAAAATCTCAGATTAGAATTGCAAAAATTCAAGTCTAAGCTGATGATGTATCAGTTAATCAAAACAATATTATGTAACAGTGATAATGAGTATTCAGACATGTAAGATTTAGAAGATAACGTGTAGATTCAGAAGACAACAAGAAACTTGCAGCCAGTGCCATATAGATTACTCTTGCCTGGAAAGAAAAGTTCTGAAGTAAAAATGCTAATCTCTACCATCCAACTATTCAGTTTTCTAACACCTTCTGACATTTCCTCTGTGTTGTCTTTTGTACATTATTGCTTCCTGTTGACATATGCAAAGCTCTCTAATTGAACACCTCTGATTGCTTCTTGAGTCTTTCATTTGTGGTGGTGCCTGAGAAAACCCTCGACAAAGATTAGGTAGCAGGTGTACTGTGTGATCACTGCTTGCAATGTAGACCTTGAAAGTCTGCCGGTTTGCTTACACTTCACCATCCACGTGCTTTTTACCTGCCATACAGTACCTACACAGTCCTAGTTCTTTACTGTAAGGACTGCCTTTCTAGCTGTATTTGTCTACACTAGCTGATGGCAGGCACTGACCTCTTTGTCCATAGACAGGAATAAAATGCCACTAAAATTTTACTGACAGTAAAATTAACAAAAATTAAACTATTTACTAAACAGTCAGATGTAACTAATTTAATATTACTTAATCATTATCTCCTCTAGGGATGCTCAGTTCAGGGATTGTATACAGAGAAGAGAGTGGTAACTTTTATCTAAGAAGGGCTCACTGAAATACACTCATGTGACTCATGAGAACCTACTGAAAATAAAGGCTTTTTAGTTTCACACTGACAATTTACATATTAATACTAAATTGTTCATCCATTATGCAAAGTACACGAGCACCTGCCCTGTCCCTCACATCCAAGCATTTCTTGGTATGGTACTTCAGACTGTACTGGCAAAACTGAGCTTGCTGATATTGAAGAAGTTTTTGAACAAGCCTGAAATTCATTGGTGCAATTATCTCTTTATCTGAAATCTAAAATTATTCACGATCAAGAGAGTATTGAACACTCTTGTGGAGGCAGACAATTTAACGTAACTGGCCACGGTTCACAGCCAGGATACATTCATACCATCTCTTCCTTTTGTTATCTTTAGCAGCTAACATTCACAGTTGGGAATAAGAGCCTCATTCAACTCTCTGGTCACCTACCACAATATTTTTGGTTTCACTGGTTGCATAACACACTGTGGTTGAACAATAAGCTCACCTGATGCAAACCAGTGGAAACTGTTTAAACTGTGACCTTTAGTGTAGCTGAGGCAATTTAGAGGCATTGTGCTTTTGTCCCTGCCATTACAGCGGACAATGCATTACGTATACTTCGGTTTCTTTGTTTAATAAAAGGCAAGGCTTCTGCAGCTTCAGGAAAGTCAATGAATGTTTCGTGTAAAATCCACAGGAGGATACAGTCCTGAAGCATTTTGCAGCTGTTAACTATATATTTTCTTTTTCTTCACAAGATTGTGCTTACAAACAGTAGTCAAATACTACTATTGCTATAATTGAGACATCTGTTGAAACAGTAAAAACAAAAAGCACCACAGTAAAAAGGAATTTTAAAAAACTATTCTAGTCAATGATACAAGGACAAACAAGAGGTTTTACAAATAGATAAGGATCAGGAGATTTTGAGGGAGACTGTAGTCTCTTGGTGTGATGGATGGAGGCGAGTTGCTGACAGATGAGGCACAGAGTGCTGCAAAGCTAAAAAATTTCTTTGTCTCAAGTATGTTCACTAGGGAGAAAGAGGGAAACATGCCAGAACCAGAGAGAAGTTTCCTGGAGGCAGAAAATGAAAAATTAATGAAATGAAGAGTGACACCAGAATAAGTAAAAAGGAATCAGTCAGTGGAAAAGAATATACAGTTCTAGTATTGGATGGCCTGTATCCCAGCATTCAGAAAGATACTGTATATGTACATTTTAATTAAGTTGGGAAATAAATTTATTACCATCAACAGAAAAGGCAGATGACTTACCACACTCACCAGAGTTCATTAGGGGTTGAGGGATGGGTTAAAGGAGACTTACAGGCAAAAGACTTTAGAACAGTTGTGGATTAGGGTACAAAAAGCAGGCAGCTCTGAAATAAGCCGAAGTCTGAGCAATGGCTGCAGAAGCCAGTCTTTTCACGCTGCATATCTAAATAAAGCTATAACTTTGTAGATTAAGTTTGTGTATATAGAAATGTGATAAGAATCTAACACTTAGAATTAAGAGAGGGTTTAGATAACTAAACTATCAAATTAAAAAATTATTACCTGTGTCTTTAAGATCTTTACATAAAAAGGTATTGTATGCACCTATATGCATGCTTTGCTTGGTAATATTCTGAAGTGTAATTGCAATTCAGTTGATGTACTAACAAGTATAGGATTCACCCAGCACAAACTGAAGACAATATATATGTAAGAGTATGGACACTTGCACCAGACTCAGAATCTGACAAAGAAACATAGAAACACGCATATTTAACTGTGTGACTTAAATTAGTGAAAACAGGAGGCCTGAGCTGAAAATTTACATAAATTTTACATTTTTAACATAAATTTTACATTTAAAATTTATGCTGGACATAAGACTTAAGTCATTATGTTGATCTCTGAACAAGTTACAAAAAACCATGCAGTTATCTAAAGAGAAGAGATCGTTAATGACATAAAGACTAGGAAGACAAAATTGAGATCAGGGATCACAGCATTTTGAACTGCATTACAAGCAAGATTTTAAAATAAAAACAAATTTCTAGAAATACAAAATGCTATGTGAAAAAGTTTGCCATGAAAAATGAAAACAGACACTCAGACAAAAAGAGTTGAGCTCTCCAACGGTAATACTCAGGCTTCGTTAAACCTCGTAGCTTAATGTGCAGAATTTACAGCACCAACTAGATGCCAGAGTGAGACATGGAACCTCCTCATGCCAACCATGATTCAAACCTGTAAGCACCCACTGAACAAAATGACTTTTTAGTGAATTCTATTAAGCAATTTCTGTAAATTTGTATTCACTAATAAATACAAATTATTACAAATTCAGAGTAGCACTTCCCTTCTCAAATGGTAGAGTTGATTTCACATCAGTGTGTAACTCAATACTAGCTACTTGTGAAGTGAAAACACAACAGGTTGAGATAGTGACAGAAGAACAGGAACAAAGGGAGATAAAATACCCTCAGACAGGAATAGGATTATGAAAATTGATCATGTGCAATTGATTGGTGTTCATTAATTCAAAATTGGTGAGGTTTTTTAAAACCACACTGAGGCAATAAAGTAGTATTGATCTCAATTTCTACAGACTGAAACTGATAACATTAAAATAGAAGTTATGGAAGATAGAATTAAAATAATCAGTAAGAGTCTGCATATTGCTACCCTGTGCAAATGCTCTGTTGACTGCAATTACAATTCCAACTAATTCATGAATATTTACCAAGTCTGAATTTTCCTTGTTGGAAACAAACTTCTTCACTTCAATATCTCATGTTGAATCTCCACCACCTGCTGCTCATCACCATGACCGATATCCATTTTACATTCACATCATCATCACACAAAAAGTGCACAATACCTTTGCCCTTCTGAGATATAGAGGGATGTTACTTTTCTTATGTTAGCATGTATTTACTGCAGTGACTATGGCCAGAGGCAGAGGCCCTATACTAGAAGCAGAACTGTGAAGCATTGCGAGAGTCTTCATAAGGAGTTGGTGCCACAGCGTGAATTTGGCCCTGGAGAGGGTTCACTCTCTCCTATCAAAGAGCAGCCACACTGCTTGTAAAGTTCTTTGTGCCAGAAATGCTCAGTGTAACAGCAGAGTCAAAGTGTAAGACGAGAATGCGTGGCACTCAGCCCTGCCTTTAAATTCACCAGGCAATCCCTCATATTCGACAGAGACAGCCAAGAGAGAAGCTGGTAGTAACCGCTAAAACATGCCAGCTGTTTATTTGGCTTTCTTCCCTCACAGATTACTAAACAGCACAGACTGAAACAAAGGATTAGGAATGCTCATGATTTCATTTCGCTAGAAATACCACAACTAGAGGGAGATACCTTGTATTATAAATTGTTTTAAGTATCACATTTTATTTTTTTTCTACCTATTTCAACTAGAGTAAAGTCAAATTTGTTAAATAAAATTAATGGAAATAAATTAACATATCTGGCATTTTTCATCAGAAAGAGAAAGCTTTTACAGTCTGATTCTGAGCCATCACAATATCACTCTGTGCTACAGGCAATAGGAATTCGACATTTGAGTTCTTGATACTTGTTTTCAAGATGCAATTCAGCAGCGCATTACACAGTCTCATTGAGGCTCCCCTTCCCACAAAAGGTTGGACCAGATGATCTTTTAAAGGTCCCTTCTAGCCTGGGAAGTTCCATGATAACTGAAATATTATTTCTCCCATTGCTTTCCAACTGGGTTATCTTAGTACTTTCTTTGCTTCTTAACAAATTTAAAAGCAGTACACTGGAATTATATGATAGCGATCAGAGCAGACTGAATTTCTTCATTAAGTAGTGGGGAGGGTATAATCTTGTGCATTGGACTGATCATGCAACTCGCTGCTGCTTTAGGCAGGCAGTTAAGGTAATTGCCCATCATAGAGGTGCTTACTCTGATTGCACGCTAGAAAGAGAAGGCAACTGATTTCCCATTCCCTCATTTACTGATATTAGCTTTATGTTGCTACCACCAGAGCTACATGTAATGTACGACTCTTTACAACTTTGTTTACATGGCATAAAATACAATTTGGTTACTACAGAAATCTTATCCAAGTTTTAAATGTTCATTGAGAATCAAAACAATCCAAAAAACTAAACTCCCTTTCCTCATAAACTAATAGTTTTGGAAGTCAATTTAAGGAATAGAACAAGCGCGTTACAAACTATTTAAAAGGCATGCTTTTAAATCCCCATGTAGTTCTTGGTGCCCTAAATGAGAAAAATGTACAGATCTTAATAAAAACAATTATAAGCAAAAGCTTTTGCTTTCTAATCAAACTCGAGATGCCACTAGAACACAGCTTTTCTTTGTCATGTTGTAATTAAAGGTACTCCTTAAGCATTTATGTATGTGCACGAGAGACAGTGGTCTGGACACCTGCATCTGTGCAATTAGAACACTGAAAGAAATAGGGCTGTGATTTTTAGCCTTTTAATGGGTGTAAATATACATACAAAAGGTAAAGTAGCATGCAATCAATCCACTAGTCTCTATTCACAGAACAGATAAAGCAAAGACCATATAAAAACATGTTTTCTTACCTAACCTTTAATCATATAACCTCTGAGTTATATTGCCACTGCTTTCAATTCTCAGTCTGGTACTGACAAAAGCACTGCCCATTATAACCACTGATATTCCATACAAATGGTTCCTCTAAGTAAAAAAAAGCAGTAGTAGCTTTAAAAAAGTTGAAGAGAATGTTTTATAAACTACTGCTGGCAAATGAAACCATGCATTCAACAGCCTACTAGGAAATATTTCACCTCTCAGTTTTTGCAGACTGCTAGAATTCACTGACTAAATGAAGATATCTGTAATATTGAACATTCTAAGCTCATCGCCCTAAATGCCGCTGACATATATTTGATTATTCTATGATTCTAAACAAATCTTCAATCTGAGTACATTCTATTAACCCAGAGAATATAGAAAATGAAGCATTTACAATGCAGCAGATCATACTGATTTGATTTGACATTATATCTTGCTCTTATGTCACAAATGCATGGTTTTACCTCATATCCAAGTAAATCTGAACACATTGCAGACACAACACAATTTTCTTGGAGATAAATACTTTGGTGTACAGCTGGACCATCTTACCAGTAGTGTACAAGTGAAAACTAGGAAGGAAGACATTTGTTGATAAGATGCAGCATGTTAATATAACAGCAGAGGTTAAGTAAGTAAGAGGGCCTGTGTATAGCAAGGAATTGGTTCTATTCCTATGCCTTCAAACTTGAACGTGGGTATTTTTGCTAGTGACAAGATTCCTTTGGTCCAAATGATTGCTTACCAGGACCAAAATTATTGTTGGTACACAGCCAATGCACAAATGTACCATTCTCCTTTTGTTTCTACTACTTTGTGCCTACAACTTCACAAAATGCTGCTCAGACTCAGAAGTTTTTCAGTAACCTGCATCAACACAAAATCTGTTCTTTTCACAAATGGCAATAAAAAGGTTTTCCAGCCTTTATCCTGGACACATGGGTTTTGAGTATTGGGTAAGTGACAGCACTATAGAATGTATCCAGGTTTGCTCAGAAAGATTTCCATAGGCACCATAAGGAAGTCCTTCCAAAATTATGTCAGCAATCATGCTAACTTCTTGAAGAATATCCTATTGATTTGAGAAAGTAATTCAGCTTCAACTTACCTTAATCATTGTTAAAGACAACACAATTTCCTGATTTCATACAGGAAATCAAATACAGAAATTAAGTGAGCGTATATGTGGTCCCATAGGGCCTTATCCACCATTTCATATAAGCTTCCTAAGACAAAAAAAAAAAAGCTCCAACCTAAGTTAGTTTTAACCCTGACCTGGTCCAGTTTTCAAGGGAAAAAAAAAAAAAAAAAAACCAAAAAAAAAAAACCACAAAAAAAAAACCCAGAAAAAACCATTTAAAAACTGAGGAGCGAGGTCTCAAAATTAAATTTACAAAAAAGCGTCATAAAACATCATAAAATGTTACAATGTAACTGCCTGGAATGCTTCTATGCTTATGCATGCAACATGAGGCACAAAAAAGAGGAACTCAAGGCTTTGGCCTAGTCCCAGATATTCGACATCATTGGCCATTGGCATAAAGTGAAAACTGGTGGGATGAGTCCTGTGACCGAAGTGCCCTGTTGGACAGTTCCGGGCTCTTCAGGAGGATAGGCAAGGCAGAAGAGGCAGAGGGGTGGCACTGTATGTGATAGAAGGGTTGAAGAATGTATGGAGCTCAAAGTCAGGAATGGCACAGTTGAGAGCCTCTGGGTAAGAATCAAGGGGCAAACAAATAATGTGGATGTCATCGCGGGAGTCCACTATAGACTTCCTAGCCAGGAAGATGACACCAATGAATTATCTTTCGAAGAGCTAAGGCATGCTTCCAAGGCAACTGCTCTTCTCCTTCTGGGGGACTTCAACTTGCTAGAAATTAACAGGGAGCATCACACAGCTGGTACAACACGGGTCAGAAGATTCCTAAAACACCTGGATGACAACTTTATGGAACAGGCCCTAAGGAAGCCAACTCAGAAAGATGCCCTTTTTGATCTCTTGCTTGTCAACAGAGAGGATCTCATGAGCAAAGTGGAGATTTGCGGCCTCTTGGCCACAGCGACCATGAAGCGAGTGAGTTTAATATCTCTGTTGACAGGAGGAAAAGTGCCAGCAAATCTTCAATTCTGGACAAGAGGAGAGCAGACTTCTGGCTGTTCAGGGAACTAGTGACTAAAGTTCCCTGGGAAAATGCTTTTGCAGTTGCTGGGATCCATCAGTGCTGGTCACTTTTTAAACATCACCTCTGAAGGGCACAGCAGCAGACAATTCCCAAATGTCGTAAGTCAAGCAGATGAGGCAGAAGGCTGGCTTGGCTGAACAGGATTCTTCTCTTGGAAGTAATGCAGAAAAGGAAGTTATGCCCAGTGGAAGCAAGATCAGGTGACATGGGAAGAATATAGAGCTGCTGCTTGCCACTGGAGAGAGAAAATTCATGTAGCCAAAGCTCAACTGCAGTTCAAGGTGAAAGAACTGTGGGGGACAATGAAAGATTTTTTTTCAAATATATTGATGGCAATAAGCAGTGTAAAAATAACACTAGTCCAGTACAGGATGTGGATGGTCACCTCACAAACAGGGACATGGACAAGGTAGAGGTGTTAAACACATTCTTTGCCTCTGTCTTCAACACGGATGACAGACCAAGGGGGTCTCAGTGCCCTGAGCTGTAGGACCATGATTGCAAGAATGATAACTCCCAGTCGACCCTGAAATTGTGTGGGATCTGTTGTTCTAGCTGGATCCCTACAAATCTATGGAACCTGATAATATTCATCCAAGAATTCTCAGAGCTAGCTGATGTAAAACCTCTCTTGATGATTTTTGAGTGGTCTTGGGAATTCAGAGAGGTCCCAGCTGACTTAAAGCTGGCAAATGTTGTCCTGATTTTTAAGAAGGGAAAGAACAAGGACCCTGCAAACTACAGACTTGTCAGTCTCACTTCACTGCCTGGTAAAATTATGGGGATGATTATTCTGGGAGGTATTAAAAAACACCTGAAAGACAATGCAGTCACTGGGGGTCCAGTTGACAGAAACTGAATATGAGTCAGCAGTGCCCTGACAGCCAGAAGGGCCAACCCTGTCCTAGGGGGCATCAGGCACAGCAGCGTCAGCTGGGAAAGGGAGGGGATTGTCCCCTCTGTTCTGCACTGGGGCAGCCTCACCTTGAATATTGTGGGCAGTTTTGGGCACCACAATGTAAGAAAGATATAAACTATTAGAAAGTGTCCAAAGGAGGGCAATGAAGATGGTGAATGGCCTTGAGGGNCCTGCCCATGGCTCATAGATAACTGCCTCTGGACCATCTTTTGTTAATGGGCCCATCAATGCCTTATCATCCCATTGTGAGATGCTCCACACAGAGGGAGAAACCAAGCATTCCATCCTGGATATAATCTGGGATTCCAAACACCACAGACAGCCTTTTCCCACTGGATTTCCAGAGGACAAGAGCTACCACTGGACTTTCAGACGAAGACCAGACTCTTTTTTTTTTCTACAGGATCACTGCTTTAACAGGACCACTTCATCTGAACTGCTACCAGCACCCTGACTGACAGGGTGCCAGGTTGTATTCTGACTTTGTCAGTGGTTCGCTTTTGTACTATTGCATTTATTTTACCTTTTCCCTATTAAATTGTATTTCTGACTTGGAGCCTCTCACTGGTTTGCTTTCAAACCTGTACACAACTCAGCTTGTTCTGTGATTCTATGTTTTGGAGAGCAGTAGAACACCTCAGGTCCATCTTTAAGCCCAGGTTTTACTCAAAATGCCACAAGATGGCTCTGGTGGATTTGGAAGTGTCCCCTGATTACCACTTAAGATGCATGGATGACACTGGGCTGTTAGGCTTAACTGGAACAGAGGGCTGGCACGCTGAGAACAAGCAGTGCCAAACAGGCAGCCATTCTTTGCAGCCCTTGCCTAGTTTGTGATTAACGCACTGTTTCTTCAGTAATTGTGATTAATATGTTAGCTTAATGCAAAATAGGTTAATATAAAATTAGGGCAGAGAGAATACGACTGCCTCAACACATTTGGTGCACTCAGGGACACAGAAAAGGCTAAGAGCTCATCTATCTTGGAGCAACAAGAGTGAAATTCATAGAAAATTATACAGATACTTAAATGACATTCACATTCTCCCTGCCCAGGACCATTAGACGACTCCTCCATGTCACTCCAGCTTCTGACAAGGCTCTTGGACTAGATTCAACTTGTCTCCTTCTACCTTTCAGGGACATGTCTCTCACAGTAAACTGTCATGATCTCCACAGCATGGCACATTTTTCTAATGAACATTAATCAGCTTTGAAACAGCTAACACTACTGAAATGTAAATTATGCCTATTTGAACTGAGCTGAATACGATAGAATCCGCTTACTGGGTACTGTTGGAAGCTCTGCAAAATTCAGTCAGCACTGCTTCAGTCACACCTGGTTAACAGTAGAGAGTTACCTTTGTAAGCACTTTTGGAAGAGAAAATTTAGTTTCTTCTACCCATGGTTGGATTTTAGACATGAAAATACATAGTGCCTCTCTTAACAGCTCAATCTTTATTTAACAACCTCACAGTCCAGGAAAAGTTACCCATATTTAACAAGAAATGCATAAATTCCTTTTACTGTTCAACAGTGGTCACCAAGCTAAAGTAATGGGTGCACTAGAAATACATACAATATAAAGTAAGACATAGAAGACTTATTCTTTCCTGGACCATGTTTTGTATCAGTTCAAAATTGCTGTGCCTGTTAAATGACAGGGAACGCATGGGGTACCAAGGAGGAGTGACAGCAGGGGAAGATGGAGCCCTCACTCATTGTCCCCCAGCAGAGTCAGAGCTGTTTGGTGGTGAGGGCAGCAGGCAGAACCTCCAAGTGCCAACCTCGGGCTGTATGGAAACTTTCAGAGTAACACAGGACTCCTCACTTCACCTGTTACTAGCAAGGAAATAATGACACTTCCTTTATCCTGATTTTCCTCCTGTCTTGTCTCTTCAGATAGCAATAGATTTGTGCAAGTAGCATTTTTCAGATCTGTGTCCATACGGCACAACAGGACACCAATCTCAGTTACGGCATCAATGTGTTAATACTGTACATCAGAGCTGAATAGATATCCTCCATTTTTTGTAAAGTAGTAATTATATTTTTTTTTATAAAGCTGTACTTCTTCCTCTTTGCTTTAAGTCCTCAATATTCAGCTGAGAAAGCAGGAAGTTATTCATGTCTCTCTGACATGAGAGCATAGCTTGGTCTCAGACATCATTTAAAACAGCCTCAAAGCTATTCAAAACTGTATCAGGCTGCTGTAGCCCCGTATCAATTGCAGTGTAACTTCAGCCTTCTTTTCCCAGCCTGGCAGCTTCAGGAACGTGCTGGATGACTTTACTAGACTTCTTTCAGCTCTTACTCAAGAGAAGTCTCTAATTGCAGAAATCTGGGAAATTTCTTGTTCCCTGCTAATATAGGAGCACTTCAGAGTTAGTAACAAGAGTTTTCAGAGTATGTAGGTAAATAATGAAAGCAAAGGTTTCGGGGGGACTTTTTGTAATGAACTAAAATTGAAATTCTGAAATCTTTCAACTTGTTCTGAAGAATACAAGTAATGATGGTCCTAAAGGATTCAAATGAGAACATACAACAAAGTTATAAGTGATTATACCTGTACTCCTATTTTACTACCTATTCTTATTTTATTCCATCAAAAACCATACAATTATTGCACAAAAATTTTTCTTACCAAATGGGAACTATTATCTCCTCTTTCCATGACAGGAAAAGGGAAAATGTATAAAGGAAGACAAAATTCAAATATCCTCAATGATAAAGTTATACTGCTCAGAAAAGTCACTTCCTAACCATGAAAAATTAACAGCCTGGCAGCATAGATTAATTATGGATTAATATACATGGCTACAGTAACCCATAGCTCCCAGTATTTTAAGTACACAGTGTTTGCAGTTACATATGGACACATTAGCTATCTGCTTAGAGAGTAGGTCTTCTTCTTAAGCAGAGTACATATAGAAACAAGCTTTAGAAACTTCTGTATTTATCTCTTGATGTTTAAATATATAATGCTGTACAGACTAGACTGGGCATCTGTTGTGGGTTAACCCTGGTAGGCAGCTAAACTCTACACAGCTACTTGCTCACTTCTCCCACAGGGATGGCAGAGAGAATTGGAAGGACAAAAGTTATAGAATTTGTAGGTTGAGATAAAGACAGTGTAATAAATATATTAAAATGAAGCTAATAGAAACAAACCCAAGAACAGCTGATGCAAAGAAACTCAGCTGCTTACCACCAGCTGACTGATGACCAGCCAGTTCCCAAAGCAACAGCAGCCCTGGCAAACTTCCCTCCCAACTTTCACTGCTGAGCATGACACCATATGGTGTGGGATATACCTTTGATCAGCTGTCCTGGCTTTGTCCCCTCCCAACTACTTGTGCACTCCCATCTTACCTGCCGGTGAGGCAGCATGAAAAGCACAAAATGCCATGATGCTGTGCAAGCACTGCTGAGTTATTGCCAAAACACCAATGTGTTAACAGCACTGTTGTGGTCACAAATCCAAAACACAGTTCCATACAAGCAGCTATGAAGAAAATTAATCCCATCCCAGCCAAAACCAGTACAAGATGCCTTTTGGTACTCCCTTGTACATTGATCTCAGCACACCCTCTGGACAGCATTGCCTACACCTGGTAAATAAAAGGTGTGCAGTACCATCTGAACAGATCAGCTGCAGTGGGGAAGCTTTATCGCTGGGATGGTTGCTCAGCAAGACTTACTCACTGGAGTGTTGGGCCAGTCACACTATTTCTACTAGTACTTGCTCATTCTTAAAAAAGTCTTATGCCTTGCCTCATGCTCCTGGCAGCTCCAGGCCAGTTTGGGTCTTTCTGCAGTTTGGGATGCACTGCTTTACACAATTATACATCAGACTGGTTTTAGGCCCATGTGAACCCAACCATACACAAGGAAGACATCTCTCCCCTCCTTCATGAAGAGTGAGAAGTTAGCAATTACTGCAGTCCGTATGTTAGGGTTTTATCCCTCCTACACCACCAATCAGGTAAGGGTGGGGAATCAATCCCGGTCAAGCATACTACTTTCTGTGATGTACTAAACAACATTCATGCTTATCTACACATCTGGATATGCACAAAACATCCTGAACAGAACAGTGCAAAATGTCCATTGCTATTGCATGTCCATCAGAGGTTGAAGTATGTGAACAATAGTGAAGCTGTCCACCCCAAATGTGATCCACATCTAATCCTAGAATGGGAACTCAAATACAACAATGTGCTAAGGCATGGAAATGAGCCCCAAAAGAGAAAGGTTACTCTCGAGGTTTTGCACCTTTTTGCAACACAGTATCTGTCATTCATCCTCAACTCAGTAGACTGTGAGTAGACTGTCTGGAGACTTAAACACACCATCAGCAAATTATTGTTATAAGTCAGTTATGTACAGCCACCATCCTTATAGCAGTGCTTCTAGATGATGTCTGTTTCCCATTAGTATTTTCTTACTTTATTTAAGAATTTATTAGATGCTATTCCTGATACCATCCATGCTTCGACACAGTGCTGACAAGAGCTCTGGAAGCCAGGATTGCAGGGACAACCCAGCCTACAGTTAGCACCATGAACCAAGAGCTGCTAAGACATGGGCAGCAAATGTTACGACATCTGACTAAAACGTCCCCATACCCCTATCAGTCACCTCTGAAGAGTTCTGGATTCAGAAGTTGCTGCAGGTGCAGGGCTATGACCCCCCCACCCTGGAGGCTGGCTGCAGTGACCTGCAGGGCTTGCAGTTGTAGAAGACTCTTGAGATAAGGTCTGGTGTTGCGGCAAGGGCATATGCCATATTTCCCACCATGGAGGCAAGGTACTACACTGCCCATGGATCAGGTTCCACAGTGCTCGGCCCACTGGCAGGGCAGAGGGGGCCTGAGAAGAAGCCAGGAGGGTCTACCACGGCTGTGGGGGTCCTTGGGGCCCGGACAAGAGGTTAGTAGTACTCTTCATCGAAGACTAACCTTATTCAAACAGGTTTTTATCAGCTCATAAAACAAAGCTTCTTTTCCTTTGATAATTCAAAATGGTCCAAATCTCCTGAAGACACTGGCTATCAGAACCTGTATTTGCTGAAAGCTGAATTTGTTTACTCCCTATTTAGAATCTGCTAATGACAAACTGCTACAGAGAGGAATCAGAATGCATGAGGATGGAAAAGTATTTTCCACATCATAAGTTCTGTTACCAGCATTATGGCTGTGAATAACATCTTCAGGCTATCACAAGAAGTGTGTTTTACTCTTTTCCTCCTTGTTGCCCACAACTTTGTCACATAATGTAGGTGTAGGGATACAAGAATGGGCTGCAGGCAGCCTCAACTTTGCTAAGTTACAGCTGTATCCCTGGGAAGAAAGAAAACCAACTTGGAATGCAGGTGTGTGTTGATTTCTTTAACAAGAAGCATGTGAGGGCCATACAGGTATAAAAGGCTGTGTTGTAGGCTCGTAGGTGGCTGGTGCTTGCCAGTGCCTGTTGATGCCTCCCACCATCTTCTGTGTTGGTCCAGTGTTCGCCAACAACATAAACAGATAAAGTTTGCACCTCTGTTTCCTACTGCAGACTTTGTCAGAGATTTGGGGTTTCAGCCTTTCCACCTTTGACGTGCTCTTATTCTTGAATTATTTTCAAGACAGCAGAAAATGTCAAAGCTGCAGGATTTGGGGCAGGGTGTGGGAAGGTAGTTCCATGGACACCTCTTTTCCACACTCACTAGGCTTTATATATCATAAGTCACTTCCATGCCATATTTCATACTTGCCACAGGCACCAGCATTGTTAAAGTCGTCTGTTAGGTCTAAATATACAATCCCATTAATGAATGATATGGACTGGAAATGGGTTTTATAAGTCTCTCTGCCATATTGTATTTCGAAATTGCAACCCTCTATATTTTAATATTGCGTTAATATGCTGAATAATAATAATAATAATTGACATTTATATTGGAGCTTTCATCCTGCTAGATTTCTGAATGCTTCCAATTACATGCACACCAGAACACACTGATGCAGAAATCTCTGTGGAAGGATGAAGTTGGCAGCAGCAGATGAGACAGGACCTTTAGGGCTTAGGACAGTATGGCCAACCCCTAAACTTAAGCCACCAGCATAGTATCCTTGACTTCACACAGAGAAGAATGTCTTAGTTTTAAGGTAACATCAGAAGTCGTGAAGCCTACAAATTTAGTCTCATTTGTAAAAACAGATGACAAAGATCAGTCCTGCATGGACATGAAGAGTATTTCTATTAAAAGTACCACCACTGAGGTAGTCCAAAAGAAATAGAAGAAAATGTAGGCGACAAACAATCTCTCTTGGATGCCTAAAAACACAATTAATTCAATTATTACTCCCTTTTTTTCCAGGAGGAAGAAGATTGGAGGGGATAGACGGAGAATGGAGGGGAATGGTTCAGAGAAAGTTGATTTTCATCCAAAATAAAATTGGAACACGTCCCAGCCAAGTGACTGGTCTGATTTCTATTCAGTTTTGCCAGCCCAAGTGGGTCCCAGTATCTCTATTATGCTCAGTATCATGTGATTAGTCTCATTCAGAGAATACAGTTTACATGCTAAAAGCTGATGGTATGAAGCCTTTAGCATACACCTGCTTTTTTTGGAAACATTTCAAACGTTTCTTTTGGTGTGGGGGAGTAGTGAAGTGAAGTCCTGTTTAAAAGAAAAGCCTTTTGGGGAAATGTTGTTCTTGTGACTGGAAAAGCTTAGTTTTGATTTGTTCAGCAGAAATTCCTCTTCATATAAGGCCATTCCCAGCTTTCTCTTCTCCAATACAGATGTCAGTCCCAAACACTAACAAATAACTCTTGAAGTCAGAAACTAGAGATCCTTACACAATTGCAACTTGGAATTTATTTTTTATAAAATCTTGTTATAATCTTCATGCCAGATTTTCAAGAGAGCTCAGCTCCCATCTAATAAGTAAGTGAGGAGTTCAAAAGCTACCAGCTGCAATTGTTGGAGTTTTGTAAATCAAAGATGATGACACTTGCAGCTATCAGGATCTTTAAAAAAATAGGCCAAAATTTATGAAGAGCCTGGGAAAAAATTCTTTTTCCATAGGGATAAATTCTTTCCATCTGACTTCAAGCTGGATTTCAGAGAATTTTAAAATGGCCATGATACTTTTTTGCTGTTGAGTTCTCCAGCTGTTCATGCAGGTGTATTCCTGGCTAAATCCAAGGAAATCTTATATGGTATATTCTTACTGTAAATTGCTGCTAGGAGAGCAAGAGAGGGTAATGGCTATCATAAGCAACAAAAAAGCTAGAAGAAATTATCAATAAAGAAAGGCAAAGAATAAAAATGTACAGGGGAAAAAAAAAAGACTGAAGAAAGATGGTTAAGCCACACTTCTCTCCACTCAATTACTTCCATCTGCATTTCTTATTTAAAAGTAAGACTTTGTGGCCTTTCTCTTCCTCACTCATCTTCTGCCATCAAATATGATAAAGAAGGTATTTTAAAAATATTTCCATGAATAGTCATGCAAGCAGACATCTTTTATGAGATGAAAGACCAGTGTAGGTAAAAGGGAGTGTTTCCCTACAAGAATTCTTCATCTCCCCATCATCTTGGAAACCAGCAATAGTAAAAGTGTTTGTTTCCTTCACTCTCTCCAGATCAGATCATTCAGTGACCATGTCACAGGACTGGCACAATTTAAGAAGGATCAAACCTTGGGAAATAATTGATTTATAACTTTAATGGATGTGCACATTCTGCATGCCTCTTGAAAATGAGAAACTGTAAAAACTGACAGACAATGTGACGTTTCAAAGAATACTTCTCCTTTGCTTTTAATATTTTACTATCTTTTGGTGGTGCAATTAAAAAGCTTATAGGAAGATAATCTGGCTTAAGACCACAGTAAAGCTAGGAAGCCATAAGTATGGTAAAAAAAAAATCAGACTAAGTTCTCTATATTCTGTATAAAATACGAGGCTACTCTCACCTCAGGCAATGAATGCAGTTTCCAGGAGAAGTCTCTAATTTCTTTAAGGAGCCATTCAAATGGCCAACAGATTTTCAAATCAAATCTAAACAGTGTAACTGCTTTCATTTAAACTTTAAGCTCCTCAGGGAGAGAATGAACAGCACAAACCCATTTTGTAGGTAACAGTAAGCAAACACTAGCAGAAATACACTTAGAACTAAAACAGTTTATTGAAATACATCTGTCATTATTAAAAAGGTGTTTTAACAAAATTATCCACTATTACCTATTCCTGTTGCAAAAGTGTTCAGGGACCAGTTTCCACTATCAGAAGAAATAATATATCATCAATTAAGAGTCCTTCTTGCATCCTTGAATGTTCAGGAAAGCTCCTTCTGTCCTATAAAAGGCAGGTGTTTGATCTGAGAACACATTACTTCAGAAATCTATTTTAAGAATTGCAAGCCTGAAACTAATGTGGCAGGTTTCAAAGCATTGTTCTAAGTAGATTGTCAGTTACAAATCACTAATGTCACTAATTTCTACTGAGCATGCTCAGAATAGCTATCCAGCGGGAAGAGACGGTCCTAAAGATTTTTGTTTATTATTTAGGTCCAATAATTCATCTCATTCTCCTCTTAATCAGTCACAGTGATTTGATTCTATACAGGTCAAGTTAAGATCCTAAAAGGATGACTCTTTTACAGACAAATTAATATCAACTCCGTGTTCAAAGCTGAATTTCTAAAAACCATGTCATGCAAAGAATATTAACACTAGATTTTCTTACTCCATATCTATGCAGTTTCAGTCTCCCACTTTTTAAGTTTTCCCATAAGCTTTCCCATTAGATGCAATAGATTCCTACAAATCATTTCCCAAGGAGACTGTTCTTCTCAAAGTCTAAAACTATGTGTACAATTTCCCAGGTAGCTTGCAAAAGCCCTGTATGCTATACAGAGCCTCCTTCTTATCACCAGTGGCAGATAAGCCTTCAATTTGACACGGCTGTGACTGTGATAGATGACACACAAATACACATGTCACTGGCATCAACATCCAAATAAATTTGTCCTCACCTCAGAGAGTGTGGAATCAGAATAAATAATTAGCCTGCTAAGTAATTAGCTTAAGAGTTTAAAAAAAAAGAAGATGTAACAATCAGGTTGTATCCTCTCACTGCCCCTATCTCAATAAATTCCAATGTAATTTCCATCCAGCTTCCAAAAGAAAAATCAAGACAAAAATGCCCATGTATTCCAAGTTCTTCTTTGGACATACCTTTGTATTCTGGCATAAAGTCTGAAAGCAACACAGGTGTCCCATAGACTCTGATTTAATTTTGTACCTGCAAGTCTTCTACATGTGATTGTTGAAGTGGTGTAGACTGAATGTAAGTATGCCTTGCAACACTAAAATATATGCATTCTCAGAGGGAAAGTAAAGGTATTGAATATTCATGCTGGAAAATTTTCTTCTGAACCATGAGGTTCCATAGTCCTTGTCTTTTTTCCTGATGAAAAATGCATTGAATCATTTGGTAATTACAGCTTTATTTCATTGAATGGACTGCTGAAGTGGAAAGCTTCTACTTAGCTAGAGAGCTGCCAACTCTCTCATAGCTTTGGAAGAAGGATGAAAGCAGTTGAAAAGTTCTTCTGACGTATGTTTCCAGTGTAAGCCCAGAGACGTCTGTCTTGGAAGCAAGGGAAGAGTAAAAAAATTAAAAGGAGCAGTCATTGTTTTTTACTTAGAGAAACTGGTGAAACTTACTCCATACATCCACAGAAAATACTGGCTAATAAACAGTAGTTGCAATTCTATGAAAGAGAACTGGCCATAGGTAGGGAGGAAATGAGAATAATAAAGATATGAAACTGCCATTGAGTGTGTACTTTTCTAATAGAGAATGGAGATATGGCATAGTTGAACGTTACGGTGTTTGAGGTATAGTATTTATTCCAGAACACTACTATTATTATGACAACATTCATACTGAAAGGATTACCCTCAATTCTCTTCACTCTACAGTTGGTCCAGCTAATTGGTATCCCAACAGTTTAACAGTTACACCTCATACCAGTTTAATTGTGCCAGCAGCTTCCATTGCAGACACTGCCACTGAACCAAACAGGGCCTGGGCACCGTGGCATGAAACTGTCCACAGAATTTAATTGCTGGTACACAGCTCGGCACAGATTTGAGTCAGGGGAACTAGCACTCTTCCAGGCAACACCTGGGCATGGTTGGGAGGGCAAGGCAAGCCTGGGATGTTTCCCAATATGCAATACAGGCAAGGCTGATATGTTTCAGTGAAGTAGAAAGTTTAGCCATATGGATGTAAGCCATGCCCTGCCACTTGCTCTCAGGGCCAGACAGGGAGCCAGGGCGCTTTTTATTTACTTTGTATAGACTTAGATGTTGAAACCATTTGCTTCTGACATCACTATGACCCACTTTATTGAAGCCAAAGATTTATAGAAAATATGTAGAAATGAGAGAATCAACATACCTGCTGAGTGTATATTCTGGGGAGTGAGGAGGCATACAGAAGATGTTGTAATCATCTCATTTTAAAAGTAACTTAAATGGGGTTAGACCTATTTTACTTTTACCCACTAATAACAGCATCTGCTGTATTATGATTTTTTTGTCTCTTATTTTTTAAACCTTTTTTCTACCAATTTCATTCATATTGACTAGGTTTGGTCATTAGCAGCACGGCACAACCCAGTATTACATTTTGCTCATGGACAAATGTGCACACAACAGCCTGCTTGATTTATCTGTTGCCTGTCATATAATCTGCTCAGATCGTGTAAGAAGGAGCAGTACCTCCTTGTTTAATATTCCCACACTTACATCAGAAAGCAAACACCTCAGAGCCCCAGGATGCACAGCAGGCAGCCTTACATGAACCTGAACTTTTTTGTATCTTTTGTTTTCCTCTCAGGAAAAAAAAACCTGTTGACACAAGGGACAATGCCTCACTCTATCATACCCCTTATACCCCTAAACCCATAGGGGTAGCTCCATTGGTTAGCAAAATTACATTTTAAAATAAGTAAAAGAAATGCAAAAATCAATATTTAAAAAAAAAACAAGCCACCTTTCTATAATGTTAAGACAAAATCAAAATCGAAGAGATACAGTGGAACAAGAATCAGTCTTCAGCTTTATGGCTGTTAGTGTGTCATGTATTGTCATCAACTGTTCTTAAAAAAAACCATCTTCTCTGCAAAGGATCTGTCTCTCAGTTCACATGCACAAGTTACATGTTGTTCATTTAGACTTCCTAAGATTTTCTTCTCAATACTGTTGGTATGTATCTGTGATGCTCTCTCCTGATTTGTATATTTGTACATTTCTACGCTTCAGTGGTTTGTCTGATTTTCCATTCACATTGTTTGAATGACCTGGCTCCTTTTCAGACATAGAAGCCCTGTTTCTAACATGATACAGCAAGTTTACAGTGGCCCAAATAAATATAACAGGACTCAGAATTATATACTCTATTCCTCATACAAAATCCCACCTCAAAACAACCTTTCTTTTGATGCCTTAGGTTTTAGCATTTATATTTTTCAAATTCTGTATTCTCTGTATTCCTAGTGTGTAACTCTGATCTGTCTTGCAGCCTGTTAGCTGCTGCTCTCTTGTGCTAGGATAGACATAACAAAGCCTCTCCAGGCTTGCTCTTCAAGGACACTCAGACCGTCCTAGGCCAAAATGTGTAAACCAGCATCTTGAGGAAGGGGGACAAGTTGGGGGGGCAGTTACATTATTAGCTAAAGTTTAATTGGCGAATTTATGCTGATATGCAAATGGACCAAATTTACAACAGTGTGAAGAACTCGTCACTGGTCGTCCATCTTGGTAGCCTTTGGCCTGCCAGGGTGTACTTCTGAAGGCCTTTTGAATAAATATCTCCTTTATTCCTCTACCCCTGTCTAGTCTCTGTTTCAGGTAGTCCTTTTAGGCATCACTTTCACTCTCCCTCACAGGCACATAGACACAACCGCACACAGTTAAGGCTTCTTACATAAACTCAACCAACTTAATTGTTTGGCTCTCAAGCACAAAGAAATTCTGCTGTCTTATCAGCTTCTCTTTGCTGACATATATGTTTATATATATATGTGTATGAAATCTCAGGGGGTAATTACTTCCTCTCTCCACCTGCCTTGGCTCTTACCACCCCAATCCACATAAACACAACATGGCTTCACAGAGCACTATACAGACTCTCCAGGACTATCCCATACTGCCTGTGCCCATGGTGCTTCTCCCAAACCCAGTACATACTTAAAGCCTGAAGGAGCTCCCACCCGTCTAAACTATTTGTTCACCTCTCTGTTCCTCAGCTACACTTGACAGTCCTTCACTGAAGAGTAGTATTCACTCATTGTTTCTTTTTAACCATTAATACCAGATAAATAAAAATCAGGAGAGAGAGAGACAGAAAGATGGAAAGAGAAAAATGTAATAACAGACTTGAGATCTAAAACCCACCAATTCACACTAAACTATTTCCCCCACCTTCTGAGATTTATATGTAGACATACACATAGCACTCAAATTCTCTTTGAAGTGTGTTGCTTCAACAAACAGCAGTAGAAATACTCTGGAACTAATCTGCTTTTGTAATTTTGTGCCATTGTTTTACTCTGGTCAGTAATATGACCACCATACAAAACTCTGAAAAAGTTGGATAGCATAATGATGTAAGAACATGATAATTTAAACAAGGTAAAACTTCCTCATCTGAGGAAAAAAGGTTTGAAGTTGAATAAGGTCTGATGTTTGTTAGACACAAGTTAGTAGGTTTCCAGTGGAAGAGGCAAGCAATTTGTGACTTTGTGTTGGCCTTGCTATGCCATTTTAAGGCTTTCTCTGTATGTCAGAATTTATCACAAAATTAAACATTATCATAGATGAAACTCACCACTTGAAGAGGAATTGTAAAAAAAGTTATAGGGGCACCAGTGGTATACTTACACTCTAATGTACTACAGTGTCTTGGTTTTAAAGACAG